>CM077167.1:23885051-24103160 GCA_039583875.1 Platanthera guangdongensis
CACCGAGCCCAACCCGCTCGTGAACCTACACCAACCGTCCTCCCGAAATGACGGGGTGAGTGTATGTGATGGTGATTATTACGGTTACTCTTTTAGTCTATTATTCTTACAGTTTACGTTAACCTGGACTACCCATGACATTCCCTGTGAAAGACTCTCGAGGGCACTAGAAACTAGATGGCTGGAGCCCAAAATTCCCTTTCGCATGACCCTCACTTTTATGAGTATCTATTATTTTACCAAACCCTTTCCCAAGTTGTCTCTTTACTAACCTTATGTGAATTTATATACTTCCCGGGAGATGACGAACCACCGTCGACCCCGAGTACAACCCCATCTCCAATTACCTAATCTACTTCGGACTTGGTCGTAAGGGTGAGCTTATCATGACTTCACCCAAACCTGGTACACCCACTATAGCTTCACTCATGTGTGGTTTACTATTATACCCCGAAACCTCGAGTTCACTATATGCAGACCATGTGATCGATCCAAGCGTTCGAAGGTAAACACTCTGAATACTTATCTACAACCTTAAAATTATTATTGGGGATCTACCCTGATATATTATGCCCCATACCAGAACTATGTATTTTTCCTAATTAAATCAGTCATTTATTTTAATTTTCCAAAATCATTCCTCCTATGACTTTGGACATGAACTATAAGATTCTATCATGCAATGACCCTACATAAATTTTTAGAGCCTCTTATTGACTAAATAGCATCAATGTATAAATTTCATAATTTTCTAGAAAGGCATTTTACCATAAACCAAATTTCAAATCTTTGATCGAAAAGACCATTTACAAAGCAAGTATAAGTTTTTGTCATCTAAAAATTATAGCAAAATTAACAGGGGACTATAATGATCTGAAATCATGTCTGCCCAAATTTCATAATTTTCTATTGCTATTTGACTATTTATTTGAAATTACAAAATATTTTGCCTCTAGGGCAACTTGTGAAGGAACTACTGTGAATACTGCTAAAAATTGTAATAAAATTATAAGACTTTACAGAAACATAAAAGTTCACCAGCCGAATTTCATAAAAAGTTCACAAGCCAAAGCAAGATCTACATCCTTGTTGTGATGAAGTTGGGGCTGAGATTTTCTATGGTCAATCCTAGCTCCAGTAACTCCACAGGTACAATAAAGCTTTTCCTGAAGATAAAGTCTCGGGTTGTGAACATGAGAAGGCTGAGCTTCATGTTCAGTTCAGAAATGGGCAGAACAGAGTTTTGCAAGTCACTTCCAGCTCAAGTAGATATATACTTGTTGTTGTGTAGTTAGGGCTAAGAGTTTCTTAGTCCAGAAAAGCAGACTCAGGATATATTCTTGGAGTCAAAGTTGGGATAAGTTTATCTCAATACAGGAAGATTGGCACAAGAAATCTCTCTTGTGTCAAATCAACTTAACAAGCCATTTCCACCTTGCAAGATCCTTTTAGATCTGAGTGGTAGGAGCAAATTTACTCTGAGGTAGGATCCAAGTTTGGATCTGAGTTGTAGGGCAGATTTACCTAAGGTAGGATTCTATTGAGAATCTAAGGGTAGGGCTTTGGCCTAAATTGTAGGATTCAAGTGTGAATCTGAGAGTAGGATCTAGCTTGGATCTGAGGTAGGTGATATGTTGATCACTAAGCTGTAGGGCTTTTGAACCTGAGTTAGTGAGTCATTTTCACTGAGTTATAGGGCACTTGTGCCTGAGCTATATGATCCTTTGGATCTGAGGTAGTGCTTAACAGCCTGAGGTAGGAGAGTCATTCTCTCTGAGGTAGGATCCCTTGTGGATCTGAGGTTGGGCTGTCCTCCCAGCCTGAGTTGTAGGGCTTAACAACCTGAGGTAGGTGATCTTTGGATCACTGAGTTGTAGGGTCATATGCCTGAGATATAGATCTTGGAGGAGACTGAGTGGTCCTGCGAGATCGAGTTGTAAGCTCTTAGGAGGCGAGATTGAAGAAGTGTCTTGTCTAACTATAAGTTAGAAAGGTGGGAGGGAAAATGGATGTACCCATAATTTGGGAAACCACTATATATCTTGTGTGTGCTTTCTGTGTTGTTTCTTTGATTGCAGTTGTGCGTGTCTTGAAAGCAAACTACTAATCACTCACATAGCACCTAAAGGAAAGAAAATTAAAGATAGTCACAAGAGACTAAGAAACTTATTCACCCCCCCCCCCTCTAGGTGATTTAGCTATCCTTGAAACTAAAGACTTTCAAGTGGTATCAGAGTGATATTACTTAAAAGGACTTAACAGTCTGTGTAGACCTCAAAGAATAGCTAAAAGTTTTGCACTGTGGGTTCAAAAGTGGATCATAAAGAGTGGAGCTCAATGGAGCTTCAAACCTGAAGCAAGAAAAACTTTGGGAGTTAGAAAGAGAGGATCTGGCAGATCATGGAAGTCATTGATCCTAGAGTCTTGACATCAATTCAAGAAGGACCCTTCATTCTCATGAAGGTCTATACATCAGATGTAAATATCCAAACCCAAAGAGTTATGGTGAAATGACTGAGGATGAAGTCATCCTGGCTGCTATGGACAAGAGAGCACAACCATATATGGTAAGTGTCATGGATGACTCCACCTTCCAGATCTTGGTCCACTGCAAGACAACCAAAGAGATGTGGGATTCTCTTACTGTCTATATGGAAGGGACAGATAAAGTCATTATTCCTGACAGTGATTCAGAGTCTGAAGAAGAATAAGCCTTCATTGGGCTACTTGCTGTTATTGCAGATGAAGGAGAAGACAATCCAGATGCAAAGATAGAGATCAGGGTCTCTCTGTCACAATCAGAAAGTGATTCCGAGGTAGATGTTGATGAGGAAGATGACTGCAGTTGTTATGGGCTAGTTGCCATGACAGAGGGAGAATCCTGCCAGGATCAACCTGGTCCAGATCAGGTACAATCTCTGTCTAGTTGCTCTTATTGCTCAGGTCATGAGACCAGTCCAAATTCAGAAGCTTCTTCATCCAATGATGAAGGTGACTCTGAATCTGAGGTAGATATCAATCAATTGATTGATGAGTATGGTAAACTATAGAGGCTTTGAGGAGAAGCAGGAAGTTGATCAAGAGGCAGGCTGAGGAGATTACCTCCCTTTAGTTGGCTACTTCCCAACAAGCTGAGACAACATCCTTGCTGGATCTGAAGAATTGGGAAGTGTGCCAACTAAAGGCCATCTCAGTCATCCAACTTGAGACCATAAGCCAAAAGGACAAGATCATCTTGGATCTTGAAGTGGAGCTCCTTAAGGAGAGAAAGATTGTGGTTAGTTTTCTAAGCCAAGTATTGTGTTGCCCTTGATAGATTTCTTCTCCTCTTAGAAGAATAAGAAGAAGTTGGCAGTCAAGGGAAGCACAATATTTGACCTTTCCAAAGGGTAAGGCAAAGCTTATGTAGTGCACAGTCAACCTTTCACAAGGTAATCCTCCCTTCTAATAGGTATGACCATGATTGCATGTATGATTACTGTAAGAATGAGAATTGTTCTTGTAAGAATACAAGTGTATCTTACAATGGGAGAAGAAAGGGTAGGGAATGAGTGCCTTTAAGGCTCCCCATAAAGAAGCACAAATGACTCATTTTGGACCATTATATTTGGTGCCTTAGCTCCACTCTCAAAGACAAGACAGTGAATTTTACTCAAACCCATCCAGCAAAGACTCAGACCAAGGGTTAGTCTACCAGTAAGTCTGACTTAGCTATTTCTGATTATATAACAATATGTCATTTGCAAAGAAGACAACTGTAAATAGCATTCAGAGCAAACAAAAGAAGTCTGCTGGAAGACTAACCTTAGTCAGATCCATGCCGAAAGGAACCTGAAGAAAGTTTGTTGCTCTCTTCTTCTATTCAGTCAGCAGTTAACCATACTGCAAGACCTGCTCAGAAAAGGAGATATAATATTCATGAGTGTTGGTGATGTGGTAAGGTGGGGCATTTTGCCCCCTGCTGACATAATCCTTTTGTGCCCAGAGCAAGAGTTAGCTTACCTGTCAGAAATGCTACTGGTAGGCAAGTTAGATTTCAGACTAATTAGAACCTAGAACCCAATACCTATTGGGGTCCTAAGGTACGATGAACTCTGTTTTGTTGGTTAGTCCAAGTGCTCATTCCCCCCATATGATACTTGGACAAAGGTGTTCCAGAACTTGGACTGAAACAAGAAAGTCTTCTTATGAATCATACTCTAGTAAGGAAAGACCTAAGATCTACTGTTGGGAAGTTGGTGATGGATATTGACCATCTAGGATACTCCTCTTACAATCCATGAGGAAGAGAGTGAGTGAAATCCTGAAGATGGACAGTGCACAGTCATAGATGAAGACCAGCTGAATTCATCCATTAAAGGTTAAGATGCCTGAGTGATGGTACAAAGTGTAGTTGCCTCCTCAGCAAACAAAGTGTTGCACAAGTCTTGTGCAAAGGCCAGCTAGATCCAGCCAGCAAGAATGTCTAGTTGGACAAAGTTTGCTGCCACACCACAAATCAGTGAAGAGAAAACAGACTATACACATTACTGAGGAAAGCTAAGGTGGCTCTTCTGTGAGCAGTGTTGAAGAGGCAGTTGATCCTTAGTGTTTGGTACTTCTGTGGAAACTAAAAAAGAAGTATGCTCAGGTTTCAGTATCATCTGAACCTGTAGCAAGGATGTCCATGTCAGTAGGCAGTGTGGACAGAATCTGTACAATTATAAATAAGAGCTGACAGCTGCACTAGTGGTATCATCTGCATCAGCTAGGGGGGGAGAAAATCAAGGCAGACTAGCTCCTCCCTGACTATTAAGAAGCCAAGAAGGGATTGATCAAGTGGTATCAAGTGGTATAGAAGAGCTGTATCAGTGGTATAAACTCAAGAGAATTGATCTCTAGTCAAATGATCACTATGGGAGTGGTACTAAGTGATGGATGAAGGGAATGATCAGGAGGAAGGATGAGAGGGATGATGTTTGTGCTGCCAATACAAGAAGTTCATTGGGGCTTAAACAGTATGCAGACAACATCCTCCATTTCAAGAAGGACTGTATGGTATCCAGTGTGATGATCAAGATGGTGCTCAGTGGGCTGAACACTCTTATGATGGTGATCAGAAAGCTGAAGCCAGATGTAGATAAGTCCTTGATGTTATATCATGACTATAAAGACCATTGGGTGGTATTACGACTTAAATGGACTCATGTGTCCATTAAGATGATGATAGTGATGCTCCTATTGAGGGGGAGCAAGCTCAGCACTTGCAAAAATGAAGATAGGAAATGCTCCTATTTAGGGGAGCATGTCCAGCACGTGCTGGAATAGGATCAGCCTCCTGTTGAGAAGCTGCAAGCATCTACTGCAGTGGATCAGAGATCTTCACTGCTGATCAGTTTGTCCCAAAGATAATGCTCAGACTAAGGGGGAGATTATTTATGACATAGTCCATAATCTTCTCTGAGTCCGAGAAGGTCTGCTGCTGTTGAGAAGACTATGTTGCTGTTGCTGGAGAAGAGGAACAGTCAGCTCAAGTGGAACTATGTTAGCAGCTAGTTCAAGTGCTACAGTGTTGTGTTGTATCAATGTATCAACACAAAAGGTATGACTCCTAATCAAGTGGCTTGATCACTAGGCTAATTTCCTTAGTGGTATTAACATGGGACTTTGGCTAGGATCAAGAGATAAATTCTCTCTTGATCCCATCACCTCCCTCAATAGATATACCTATTGAAGAAGCCAGAAAGGGGGAGATGTGTGGCAATACATAAGGGGGATATGTGGAGTGCGCATGTTACTTAACAAGTTCAGGTCATGTTGATTCAGTGCTTCTAGTGGTGCTCTATTTAAGTATTAAGTGGTATAAACGAGAGTGCATATTACTTGAGCAGTTCTTCAAGTGGTATAAGGATGCATTGATTTGACTTGTTAAGTCAATACAGTTAAATGGAATACATTGAATTGATATGCTAAAGTTCATATAAAATAAGCTAGCAAATGTAGCAGCTATAACCTACAACAAATTAATCTTCTTATTATGTTAATGCTTCTTAGTATTGCTGAGTATTCTGTTTTCTTCAAATAGGGGGAGATTGTTGGGTCATTGTTGGGTCAATTGCCCACAATGTTCCTTAGATTGGATTTGAAGATGCATCACCATCAACACTAAGAGCATAGTTATATTTGATGTATGGTTAAGTTTCATGTGCAGGGTGAAAATTTGAAGAAATGACTAAGTACAAAAGTGTCGACACACTTCACAACTATGTCTACACTTTATAAGAGAAGTGTTGAATACAGACTTGAAGCAAGTACAAAAGTGTCGACACACTTCACAACTATGTCGACACCTTTGTAGGAGAAGTGTCGAGATCAGAAAGATAAATGACAGCAATGTCAAGACAAAATACTTCACTCGACAGTTCAAACAGATGTGTCGAGACAAGTGAGTTATCTCGACGTCTTGAAGATCAAGTCAGCAGTATCAAGACAAGCCAAATATCTCGACACCTTAAAGCTCAGGACAGTAGTGTCGAGACAATACAACTGTCTCGACACAATGAAGAACTGAAGTGCAGACTTAAAGATGTCGACATCCAGCAGACTGTAGTGTCGAGACTACTCAACTGTCTCGACATAGTGAAGATTTAAAACAAATATGTCACAGAAAAGTGGCTAAGTCCACAGGCGTTGAGTGGAGCAAGCTCACTCAATGTCATAGGTAAGGAACAATTTGCAAGCTAAAAATGTGGCTAAGTCCACAGGCATTGAGTGAAGTCTATTCACTAATGCCATACAGCTAAAAGTTACGAGACAAGCAAAGCCTAAAAAGAAACAACAAGAATGTGACTAAGTCCACATTCATTGAGTGAAGTCCACTCACTCAACATCATAACATCAAAATCATTGAGTATTGCTCAGTCAGTCAAAGCCACAAAAAATCTGTGTAAATATTTGACTAAGTTAACAAACATTGAGTGAAACTTACTGACTCAACGTCATATGATAAAAAACGTTGATTGAACCTTTGTCAGTCAGAGACTGTGATTTCACAGAAAGTTTGGCTAAGACAAAAAATATTGAGTGATTGAGACACACTCAACTCCCTCAACGCCAAAGAAGCAGAAACATTTTCTAAGGCAAAAAGCATTGAGTGAACTCAACGCTCTCAACGTCAGAGAAGCAGGACTATTCCCTAAGGCAAAAAACGTTGAGTGGACTCAACACTCTCAATTCCAGAGAAGCAAAAAGCGTTGAGTGGAATCAATGCTCTCAACGCCTAGAGGCAGAAATTTTTTTAAGTGTTTTGACGTTGAGTGAAGGTTGCTCAGTCAACGCCTAATGACAGAAAAACTTTTTAAGTATTTTGGCGTTGAGTGAAGGTTTCTCTCTTAATGCCTAGTGACAAAATGTTTAGCTAAGGCCAAAAGCGTTGAGTGAGGGTTATTCACTCAATGGCTGAGATAGATAAAAATATATATAAGTGTTTTGGCGTTGAGTGATGCTTACTCACTCAACACCTATACTACTAATGCTTGATTTTGGCTAAGTCCACTGATGGTGACATCAACAAAGTCAACAAGTTAACAAAATTCGAATTTGTTGCGGGAAAGCTACAGTACGTTATAAATGTAGCCGCTTGCCTGCAGTACTACAATTAATATAAAAGCAAAGTTACAGCTGTCAATTTCAGTGGGGCCCACGAGTCAAAAGAGCCATTGATGTGCTAATAATAAAAGACGGAGATCAAGGAAGAAAAAATAGCTTTGGAGAAAAGACAGTTGGCCCTCATATTCTTCCTCGCCATTGTTATAGAGACTGAAGAACTAAGTTCAAATCAACAAATATAAAAGCTCAACAAAAGTTAGTTGTTGACATCTCCATCATCAACAACAAGATAGCAGGTGTCATCTTCATCTACACCAGCATGGCCAGAGACATTTTCTCTAAGAAAAGGATAGCAGACAAGGGATAACCCTAGCTGCAGTTTCTGGTAGCTTCAAGCAAGTTAGCTGGTGTCTTTTCTATCTGCACCAGCAAGCTCAGAGTGATTCTCTGAGAAACAAGAGGCAGCAAGGGCCGACCCTAGCCGCAGGTACTTCACAGATCCAACCAATCAATTCTAAAGAACACTCTCTGGAGGCTGTGAAGAAGAAGTTAAAGCTGAATCTCCTCATCCCAGGAGAGAAAGAAGATGCAGAGCAGGAGTCTGTAAGTTGCTTCCAGCACAAGCCAAAGCAAGATCCACATTTTTTTGCTGTGAAGAAGTTGGGGCTGAGATTTTCTCAGCTCAGGAAGCAGTAAAGGGACAATCGTAGTTGTAGTAACTCCACAGGTCCAACAGAGCTTTTCCTGAAGATAAAGTTCTGGTGTTGTGAAGAAGAGAGGGTTGAGCTTCAGGTTCAGTTCAGAAAGGGGCAGAATAGAGTTCTGTAAGTCACTTCCAGCTCAAGTAGATATATACTTGTTGTTGTGGATTAATTAGGGCTAAGGGTTTCTTAGTCCAAAAAAGTAGACTCGGGAAATATATTCCTGATATCAAAGTTGGGCTGAGTCTATCTCAGTCTAGGAAGATTAGCATAGAGAAATTTCTCTTATGTCCAATCAACTCAACAAGTTATTTCCACCTTGTAGGGTCCTTTTGGATTTGAGTGGTAGGAGCAAATTTGCTCCGAGGTAGGATCCAAGTTTGGATTTGAGTTGTATGGAAGATTTGCCTGAGATAGGATTCTGTTGAGAATCTGAGAGTAGGGCTTTGGCCTGAATTGTAGGATTCAAGTGTGAATCTGAGAGTAGGATCTAGCTTGGATCTGAGGTATGTGATCTGTTGATCGCTGAGCTGCAGGGATTTTGATCCTGAGGTTGGTGAGTCATTCTCACTGAGTTGTAGGACACTTGTGCCTGAGCTGTAGGATCATTTGGATCTGAGGTCTGGCTTAACAACCTGAGGTAGGAGAGTCATTCTCTCTGAGGTAGGATCCCTTGTGGATCTGAGATAGGGTTGTCCTCCTAGTATGAGTTGTAGGGCTTAACAGCCTGAGGTAGGTGATCTTTGGATCACTGAGTTGTAGGGCCTTGTGCCTGAGCTGTAGGTCTTGGAGGAGACTGAGTGGTCCTGCGAGATCGAGTTGTAAACTCTTAGAAGCTGAGATTGGAGAAGTGCCTTGTTTAACTATAAGTTAGAAATGTGGGAGGGAAAGTGGATATACCAATAATTTGGGGAACCACTATATATCTTGTGTGTGCTTTCTGTGTTGTTTCTTTGATTGCAGGTTGTGTGTGTCTTGAAAGCAAACTACTAATCACTCATATAGCACCTAAAAGAAAGAAAATAAAAGATAGTCACAAGAGACTAAGAAATCTATTCACCTCCTCTAGGTGATTTAGCTATCATTGAAACTAAAGATTTTCAGATTTAACTTTTAATAATGCAGATGGGGCAAGGTAGAAGGTTGATAAGAGTAGGCAATTAGTTGTTGCTTTTAATGATACTCTATGTCACATTGCTATTGTCAGTATAAATTTCTAATGACATGATTTGATTCCCAATTCCTTCCCACAAACCGTGACTGTCTCTAACATTCAGAGCGTCCCTTAGAGAGAGTTGATTTCCTAGAGATGCAGATATCTAATATCTCAACGATAGAATTTCTTTGATGCTAAACTGACATAAATTGATGAATATGAAATCTCAAAATGAGATTACCGGCCATTAATAGTTGAAGAAAATCACTTACCAAGTGATTCTAAAAGGATATCTGAATTCAAAAGCTGAAAGAAACATAAAGAACTATGATTACCTTCAGCAGTTGAAACAACATTATAATAGACATAAGCCCTGTTATCATCCATGTCAAGAACACGAGCTGAAAACTAGGCATCTCTAAGACCATCCTTATCAGACAACCTGAGATGTATAGTTGCATGATTTTTTTAAAAAATCACTACAACAAGTGGTCTAGCTATGAAAGAAAGCATTGTTTACATACGTAAGTAGAATCTATCATTAAGCTATAAGTATGCGAAGAAATTATGCTATAACTATTATTAGAATTTGATGACATGTAGTTTTGCAAGCAAATAGAATTTGAATAACATATATACATGACTATTATCAATTCATGGGAACATAATATTATTGGAACTATCTACATATCAAGTTCAGGTCTTTGCTCATTTTTTCTGCAACCCTTAGTCCTTAGTTCCTTCTAGAAAATTATTAAAATTGGACCTTCTTAGTTTGTGTAGAAGATAAAGGAACTTAAAAAAATGCAATTCAAAACAGCTTAATTACCAAACATTCCTGCTTCTGGAAAAGTTGCGACAATCATCTCTAATTCCATTGAAGCATTTCATCGAGCACATGACCTGCATCCTTTTTCTGTCATTACAGCTTTGCGCACTTTCATTTAAACTTCTGTCAAAAAACTATTCTGCTAATATTTTTGAGAGCTAATATTTGAACAAAATATTATTGTATCAATAAGAAGAATATGTCGTATTTGTGTTATTCTAAGTGGAAGAAAATGCTGTTTATTTGAATAGAGTATATAGTTATTAGTAGAACATGCAGTGTATGTGTATCTTTTCTATAACAGAAATTAATTAAAACAATCTTATTTTTGCAGGATCACAGGAAAGATGTGGTTTTACCTTATGTTGAATCTGATGAGGAGGCATATGTAAAGTATTCTCAGTATGCTCGCAACATTGGTTTTAGCGTAAGAAAAGGACATATTTTCTACTGGACGCATACAAGGATAAGCAAAGCGAGAGAGTTTTGTTGGGCCAAAGTGGGATTTAAGATTTCCAATCCTAAAAGTTATATGCAAAAGAGGTTTCTTAAATTGGATACTTGCACAGGATGTCTGGCATGCATGCACTCCAGTGTTGGTCCAAATGGCAAGAATTGGGTTGTCTCCAAATTTATTAAAGAGCGCAATTATAACACCCCCTGCAATGACTATATAATATGGGTCTGACCGAGACCCCACAACATATAGACGACACAACTTTAGTATAATAAAGTGATATAAAAGTACTACCCATCTCAAAACTTTGAATACAACACAGCGAGACCACTAAAATAGAAAGATAGAAGTTGTCCACTGAACACAGGAGTCCAAATGGCCTTATGTCCTTACATCAATTAGATGTCCAAAACATCACCAATACTACTCAGTAAACTGCAAAAGCACTCCTAGGCTATCTCGATTTGCAAGCCAGAAAATAGTGAAAGAAACATGACATGTAAATAACCAAAAAACAATAGGAAGAGGTACACTTCATAAGGCTAAGGACTTTTTGGCCGGCGAGCTAGCTCCAGCTTGCGATCCTTGCCCGGAAAAAATTTATTATAACGTGAGTCAGCAAAGGTTTACCTCAACTGTGTAACCAACACCCATCATCCTGGTCATCCCTAGCGGACCCTGGGGCACTACATCACCCTATATGTCAGCACTTCATATATATGCATATGTAATAAAACATAAACTGACATAGAAAATAACGGGACTTTGTGTCTCAAACATCAAACATGTTTTTTTTCTCTGTTTCTATATTGAGCATATAAATAAAAGGGGTCTACAATGCAGCATGTATGCAAACTCGGGTTTCACCCAAGACACCCTATAACGTGCACGATTCTAACATATCATCACACATCATCACTTCCCAATAATATTCATGGGTACTCTTATTTACCCAAAGGCATGCAAGCCCAAAGCCAAGAACTCTCGCTGAGACCCCACCCACACGTGGATCACAACACCATCAGGCTTGTCAATTAGCTCCTTCGTTCTTGCCAATTCCACCAAGCACACACAACAGATGCTAAGAACTCTCTCGTGGACCCCACCCGTGCATGAATCACAACACCATCTGGCTTGTCCAAAAGCACATGCATTCTCATCGGTTTCCACAAGATGGGACTTGTCTTACCGGGACATCCTCCACACTTGAATGACAACCACATGGGGTAAGCCATCCATGCACAAAGACAAAGCCACACCTGCACAAACAAACGGACATTACAATCCATCACTTACATTTCCCCTCCCTAGCCAACGTTCGTTCTCATACGAAACTAAGGGGCATCACAACGGCGTCTTCGCAACAATCAGATTTCTAGCAAAATCCTTAATATTCATGTTAAGCAACATCACTGAATCGGACCATTGGTCACGATAACGGCTTCGCCCACAATACCTAATCCACTAACAAAGTAAATTTCTAATGCAAAAAATGTCGTGGACAGACTCAATCGACCCGGTGGATCTTCTTGAACCAAGGAGACCCAGATCTCTTTCACTCGAGAGATCTGGTACCAAAATATGCAAAGAAGAAAAAAAGCATAAAGAAAAGATGTCAAGCACGCATCCTAAGACCGAGAGGAGAGATATTGTTACCTTGTGGTATCTCTTCCTAGCCAAGATGATCTTGATTTGCACGGATGGAAGTGTGCGCCTTCAAGCCCTCTCCACAATGTCGGTCTCAGATCGTGAATCAGACCTCCAAAGCTCCAATAATGGTAGAAACTAGGTCATCTTCCTCCTCCACATGCTTCTGCTCACCAGCCATCAAGTGCCAAGGACTTGAGAAAAGTGATGGGATAAATCTCCTCTGCCCTATTTTGGGTTTATGGGAGAAAGATCCGGGACCTTGGATCAAGTTCCAAGAAGATCGAATGCCTAGAAAAAGTCTATTTATGAAACAGGATCAAAGGCACCTTAAAACAACTCTCTGACTCGCGGTGTCGAGAGATCTCAATGCCAAACTAGCTGACTCAACGCCACACTGGCTGACTCGACGACACTCTGGCTGACTCGATGCCACTCTAGCTGACTCAATGCCACACTGGCTGACTCGACACCACACTAGCTGACTTGACGCCACACTGGCTGACTCAGCTCCAAACTAGTTAACTCAACTCCAAACTAATTAACTCAGCTCCAAACTAGTTAATCCTCTTCATTCTTCCTCTCCATCTTCTCCTTTTTCTTAGAATTTTCCTCATTCTTTATTTTAATGCTTTTCTCCTTCGCACTATTCTTCTCCCTCCTTTTACTTTGCTCCCTATTTTCCTTTATACTCTCCAACTTCCTCCTCAGCATATCCTCAAACTCATTTTCAAAAGCAACTATCTCATTATCTGTCACACTCTTTGCTTCCAGATCCTCCTTAGAATTCTCAGTATCTGTACCATGACTACCATGAAAATCTGAGTCATCTTCTTTCTTACGTCTTATAAGGACCTGCTTAGTTGGTATTGTTGAAATTTGTGAAGTGGAAGTGGGTGATGGGCAGGCCGGGCGGCCTGTGCGGACTGAGTACGCGACTTGGGCGGATTGCTGACTGCGGCCTGGGTAGTAGCTGTCTTGGTGGCTTGCTGATTGAGCAGCCTGTGGTCTGAGCGGCCTGTGCGGACTGAGTCCGCGGTCTGGGCGGACTGTTGTCTGCGGACAAGGTGTTGGCTGTCTTGGTGTCTTGGCTGATTGAGGAGCAGCCTGAGCGGACAGAGATTTGCGGGTTGTAGGCAGTGCTCTGTTCAGTGGCCATGTTGCTAGCTTGTGTTAACCGGCGGATTGGGTGTCCTGTCCGCGGAAAGCTTGCGGACTGGCGTGTCTGTGGTGTCCGCTGTGGCAGACTGACCTTGGAGTTTGGTTGTGGCCCTTGCCGAACTCTGGTGGTACAGCGGGTGCTAACTGCTGGGGAGGACTGCGCGGACTGATGTCGGAGTCCGGTAGTTGGCCGCTTGTTTGGGCAGTTGTGCGAGGACTGCTTACGGACTCTGCCTTAACTCTGGAGGAGTATTGGCGATCTGCTTTGGGTATTGGCAGACTGGGTCTTGTCCTCCGAGCTCGCACTAGGCCTTTGGTGATTTACTGGACTTGGTCACATTTTTTGACAAGTCCAGTGTGTCTGCAGTATCCGCCAAGTTCGTTGTTGACCGGGCGGACTGCCTTTGGTCGTGGACTTGTGGCGGATAGAGGCTTTGCTCTTGTGTTGTGCGGACTGCCTCTTGCATATGCGTACTGTCACTGAAGGAGTTGTGGCTGTCCAAATGTTGATGTGTGCGGACTGTGCGGACAGTATCGTGTCCGCATAGTGTGGGCGGTCTGGTGCAAGACCGCCAAATAGTGAACATCGGTGTCTTGCTTCTGGCGGTTGTCTTGGAATCCGGCTAAGTCTTTGCGGACTCAGCGGACGGAGTTTTTGCTAGCGCGCGGGCTGGGGTGGTGATTCTATCCACTAGGGTGGTGACCACACTCCTCACCTCGCCTATAAATAGACCCCCCCCGGCACGTCTACAGTAACGGAGTGAACAGTAAGTTAGGATTGGGCAAGTGTTGCGGTCTGCGGTTTTTTGTCCGCGCGGATTGAGTAGTGCTGACGGTGTGTTGTGTGCAGGTCGCGCGGCTAGCTTCAAGGAGCCAGGAGTTGGGCGTTGAAGTGTGCGGTCTCAGCGGTCTCAACTGGTCGCTTCTGCGGCTTGTCAGATTTCTACTTCAGCTTGTTCAAGTTCCAGTAACCTGTCCGTCGGTCTCAGGCGGGTAGGCGGTCTGTTCCTCTGTTCTTCAGCAGGCAACGAATAACGGTGTGTCCGCGCGACCTCGCGGTCTCGGCGGACTCCGTGTGCTATTCGGCTTGTAGCAGTTGCAGCTTGGGCGACCTTGGCGGACGAGGCGGTCTCGGCGGTCTCCAGTGCAGTCCGCCCGACTTGTGTTGTTCTTTCTGTTTGTAGTTGTTGTACTAGCGAAATCATGTCTCGCTACGTATACCTTGCCTTGTAAAGAAGTGTGAATGAATAAAAGACCTGCTTGTGCTTCCATTTGTGGTTGGTGTTAAACTTGCTCATTGGGTTTCCGCATGATCAAAGTGTGAACTGGGTAGTTCTGAGAATATTAATTTGGCTTTAGGCTACCTTGCTGACCACTTTGAGAAAATTCAACAGGTATGATTTCCTCAAAGCAACTCTTAACATTCATATGAATCACAGTGTCATTTATACAGAGAAATTTTAACTCATACATATATTATTTTTTAACTTACCATATCATGCTTTCTCAACTTCCTATCCAATGATAAGCAGAACTTAGGACTCAACGTGACTTTAGCAGACCATTGATATAGTCAGGGTCTTGCTAAGTCATCTGTACATACCCTTACCTTGGTAATCTCGAAGAACCAATCCTGTAGACAAAATATTATAAATAATGCTCTTAGTTTAAAAAGGCTATCACTTATTTCAATAATTTGAATGTACTAACCACTAACAAAACAAAATAACCCTCCAGATAAGCAAGAGTCTCATTAGTTTGCTTTGCCACTACTCGTCGACTCAGTGACCAGAACTGAGAGTGTAAAAAATCTGTGCACTACTTTAGGCAAATTATATTTCTTGAACTCTTCAAAATCACCAAAGGTTGGCAAACATGCAGGGATTTTTCAGAATCTGCGGAGGAAAAAATAACTTGCACAACAAGTACTTTATCAATATCTATATCTGTTGGGCCTCGATAGCCTCAGATCATTCCTATGTACATAGGCGCAACATCACAACAACTAAGTCTTTTTGCTCCAAATTAGAAAATAGAATCCTACTATAATTAAAGTTTATGCCACGGTTTGGGAGTCTAAGCATCATCGCAACCTGATTCACAGTAAATTTAACATAGATCTCCACAAGCAAGAAAGTCCTTTTTTCGATCAAGTATGCACGCAATAAGGTGGTTAACAAAGGAATGTTTTGTGTGATGTCTGAAATATATATAAAATAGATAGAGTAATCAGCCTCATTCATTTCATCCCTTGACCTCTCACTGATGAGATCTTGAAAAGGGTTTTACCCTCTCATTGAATGATGAAACAACGCACCTATAATTTAAGGTCATATTACTGTGTCATTTGGAAATACGACCATATTAACTAGAGTACTTATCTTCCTCTAGGAAAAATATTTTTGTTGGAAATCTCTACAGCCCCTGCATGAAAGAAATGAAATTAAAGTAAAGCAATACGAATAATTTGTCCAGATATAAATTTGGTTGCAGGAAATCTCTACATGGGGAATGTCAAATTTAGTAATACGGTCATACTAATAGTAAAATTTGGGCAAATAAAACCAAACTTACAGTGATTAGGTCATTGTTAATCCTTGAGCATTTTTTGCTCCTCTACGGCATCAATGTTGATCGTTCTTAATGTTGCAAATGTCGTGTAGAAGAGGGAAGTGTAAGGAGGCGGTGATGTTCATCGGTGTTGAGGGAATAGGGAAATCGGGAGAGGCAATGATTTTCCATCAGAGAAACATCCACATTTCATCCATAATCAACTCAGGTGAATTCGGGAGAGGCGACGACGTTCAACGACGTTGAGAGAGCAGGGAAGTCGGGAGAGGCAGTGATATTCCATTGGAGAAAATTTCAAGTTAGCGCTTATTACGTTAGCCGAGACGGAAGAGAGATAAATTTGAGCAGTGAGAGGGGGATGAAATATGGGTCCCGCTAAAATAGGAGAACCTTGTTTATTTCCCCACGTAGAGGAGCATAGGTTACGCCTACCTAACACTCAAGCACCCATTCCCTCTTGCCCTAAGACACGACTCAAGAAGTCCTCCGCAAAATTTATGTATGTCGCCGCCAGTCTTCTCTCTGCGGATTCAAAGGAGCCCTTCTTCTCTACGATCGTTCTGAATTCTAATTAGGACTCAAACAAGACCGCTTCACCTTCCCCTTCGTGCTTAAGTCTTGCGCAGGGATTTCTTCAATTACTAAAGGTCAGTGGGTTCATGCTCATGTTTTTGAATTTATTTGTGCAGTGGGTGGACATGATGGTAGGATTCAGAAGACATGTTTGGACCAAGGGAGGGGAGGAGCAGCGCTGTCGCTTCTGCGGCTTGTCAGTTCTCTCTGCTTCGGTGTTTCCAAGTTCAATAACCTGTCCGCCGAACTCGGCGGTCTAGGCGTTCTGTTCCTCAGTTCATCAGCGGCTTGTAGCAGTCAGCGAATAGCGGTGTGTCCGTGCGACCTCGTGGTCTCGGCGGACTCCGTGTTCTTTTCGTCTTCTAGCAGCAGCAGCAGTTCGGGCGGCCTCGGCGACTTGGCGGACTGGGCGGTCTCGGCGGTCTCAAGCTCTGTCCGCTTGAATTGTTTGACTTGTATTTTTTCCTGTATTCCTGTGTACTGGCGAAATCATGTCTCGCCATGCATACCTCGCTTTGTAAAGAAGAAATAAAAGAATATATGATCTGCTTGCCCCTGTGGTTGCATTTGGTTGATTGAGCTTGCTTTCCTGGTTTCCGCACGATCAAGGTGTGATCTTGATAGTTCTGAGGATATTAATTTGACATTAGACTATCTTGATGACCACTTTGAGAAAATTCAACACAATCGGCATGTTGTACTTTAAGAACTCAACTTAAATCATCTAACAATTAAGCACTTAACTCTGTATAAATCCTTCTATCACGGTCTAGTTGATGCAGTCAATAAAATATGTAGTCTTCCAAACAATGCAGTCGGCAAGTTTCTTATCTTTGCAATCGAAACATTTGATAAACAATTAGTCTATAGTCGATGCAGTAGACTTTTTCCTTAGTCATTCAGTCGATGTAGTGGACATTTCTCTTAAGTCATTCAGCCGATGCGATCGACAAAATACTTGGCTTCTAGCCTATGCAGTCGCCATTTGACTTAAACTAATTTTAGCTTTTGCCTTTAAGTTCTTTTAAATTCAATGATTTTCCACATAATAATATCTTGTCTAATATATGATTAGATCAAAGGTCAACATGAGTTTTGCACCTTGATGGATTATAAGGGCAAAACCCATTTTGGGTGACCATAAGTCTAACACTAGATTAGCCAAGCATTTCTGTTAAACCTATCACCTCAAAACTAACACACACATCAAATACAAGATGTACATTGTCATCTTGAGGCTTTTTTCAAATCAGAAATCTTGTTCATAATATTCCTAACAATTCTCCATGTAATGAACATAAAGTAAAGTTGGTGGGTTCAAAACTGTAATAAGAACACTCATCGCTTGACATTAATTCTCTCAATTTCTGTTTTAAGAGAATACTTAGTTTTGCCAGTAATCTTTATGCGTCTGAGGTGAAAGTTTCTTTGCAGTAAAGCAATTCTTATGGATTTGGTTATCAAATTTGTATAGAACCCTAAACGATCCATTACCAAAAATCCCTAAATGTATAATAAACAAATAAATTATAAAGATGTAATACACACATTGAAAGAAAGGAAGATGCATAGAAACTTTATTCGACTGATAAGAGTAGTTTTCAACATATAATCAGTATATAGTATCTAAATATATAATACTACTACATGATTTAACTTTTAATAATGCAGATGGGGGAAGGTAGATGGTTGATAAAAGTAGGCAATTAGTTGTTGCTTTTAATGATACTCTATGTCACATTGATATTGTCAGTATAAATTTCTAATGACATGATTTGATTCCCAATTCCTTCCCACAAACCGTGACTGTCTCTAACATTCAGAGCGTCCCTTAAAGAAAGTTGATTTCCTAGAGATACAGATATCTAATATCTCAACGATAGAATTTCTTTGATGCTAAACTGACATAAATTGATGAATATGAAATCTCAAAATGAGATTACCGGACATTAATAGTTGAAGAAAATCACTTACCAAGTGATTCTAACAGGATATCTGAATTCAAAAGCTGAAAGAAACATAAAGATCTATGATTACCTTCAGCAGTTGAAACTTGAAACAACATTGTAATACACAAGCCTTGTTATCATCCATGTCAAGAACACGAGCTGAGATGTATAGTTGCATGATTTTTTAAAAACATTACTACAACAAGTGGTTTAGCTAGGAAAGAAAGCATTGTTTACATACGTAAGTAGAATCTGTCATTAAGCTATAAGTATGCGAAGAAATTAAGCTATAACTATTATTAGAATTTGATGACATGTAGTCTTTGCAAGCAAATAGAATTTGAAGATCATATATACATGACTATTATCAATTCATGGGAACATAATATTATTGGAACTATCTACATATGTCAAGTTCAGGTCATTGCTCATTTTTTCTGCAACCCTTAGTCCTTAGTTCCTTCTAGAAAATTATTAAAATTGGATCTTCTTAGTTTGTGTAGAAGATAAAGGAACTTAAAAAAATGCAATTCAAAACAGCTTAATTACCAAACATTCCTGCTTCTGGAAAAGTTGCGACAATCGTCTCTAATTCCATTGAAGCATTTCATCGAGCACATGACCTGCATCCTTTTTCTGTCATTACAGCTTTGCGCACTTTCATTTAAACTTCTGTCAAAAAACTATTCTGCTAATATTTTTGAGAGCTAATATTTGAAAAAAATATTATTGTATCAATAAGAAGAATATGTCGTATTTGTGTTATTCTAAGTGGAAGAAAATGCTGTTTATTTGAATAGAGTATATAGTTATTAGTAGAACATGCAGTGTATGTGTATCTTTTCTATAACAGATATTAATTAAAACGATCTTATTTTTGCAGGATCATAGGAAAGATGTGGTTTTACCCTATGTTGAATCTGATGAGGAGGCATATGTAAAGTATTCTCAGTATGCTCGCAACATTGGTTTTAGCGTAAGAAAAGGACATTTTCTACTGGACGCATACAAGGATAAGCAAAGCGAGAGAGTTTTGTTGGGCCGAAGTGGGATTTAAGATTTCCAATCCTAAAAGTTATGTATAAAAGAGGTTTCTTAAATTGGATACTTACATAGGATCTCTGGCATGCATGCACTTCACTGTTGGTCCAGATGACAAGAATTGGGCTGTCTCCAAATTTATTAAAGAGCGCAATTATAACACCCCCTGCAATGACTATGTAATATGGGTATGGCCGAGACCCCACAACATATAGACGCCACAACTTTAATATTATAAAGTGATATAAAAGTACTACTCATCTCAAAACTTCGAATACAACACAACGGAAACACTAAAATAGAGAGATAGAAGTTGTCCACTGAACACAGGAGTCCAAATGGCCTTATGTCCTTACATCACTTAGATATCCAAAACATCACCAATACTAATCAGTAAAGTGCAAAAGCACTCTAATGCTACCTCGGCTTGGAAGCCAGAAAATAGTGAAAGAAACATGACATGTAAATAACCAAGAAACAATAGGAAGAGGTACACTTCATAAGGCTTAGGCCTTTTTGGCCGACGAGCTAGCTCCAGCTTGCGATCCTTGCCCGGAAAAAAATTATTATAACATGAGTCAGCAAAGGTTTACCTCAAATGTGTAACCAACACCATCCTCCCGGTCATCCCTAGCGGACCCTGGGGCACTTCATCACCCTATAGGTCAGCACTTCATATGCATATGTAATAAAACATAAACTAACATAGAAAATAACGGGATTTGGTGTCTTAAACATCAAACATGTTTCTATACTGAGCATATAAATAAAAGGGGCCTACAATGCAGCATGTATGCAAACTCGGGTTTCACCCAAGGCACCCTATAATGTGCATGATTCTAACATATCATCACACATCATCGCATCATAATAATATTCATAGGTACACTCATTTACCCAAAGGCATACATGCCAAAAGCCAAGAACTCTCCCTGAGACCCCACCCGCACGTGGATCACAACACCATCAGGCTTGTCAATTAGCTACTTCGTTCTTGCCAATTCCACCAAGCACACACAACAGATGCTAAGAACTCTCTCGTGGACCCCACTCGCGCATGAATCACAACACCATCTGGCTTGTCCAAAAGCACAAGTATTTTTATCGGTTTCCACAAGTGGGGACTTGTCTTACCGGGACACCCTCCACACTTGAATGACAACCACATGGGGTAAGCCATCCAACCACAAAGACAAAGCCACACCTGCACAAACAAACGGACATTACAATCCACCACTTACATTTCCCCGCCCTTGCCAACGTTCATTCTCATCCGAAACTAAGGGGCATCACAACGGCATCTTCGCAACAATCAGATTTCTAGCAAAATCCTTAATATGCATGTCAAGCAACATCACCGAATCGGACCACCGGTCAAGATAACGGCTTCACCCACAATACCTAATCCACTAACGGAGCAAATTTCTAATGCAAAAAATGTCAGGGGCAGACTCAATCGACCCGGTGGATCTTCTCGAACCAAGGAGACCCAGATCCCTTTCACTCGAGAGATCTGGTACCAAAATTTGCAAAGAAGAAAAAAGCATAAAGAAAAGATGTCAAGCACGCATCCTAAGACCGAGAGGAGAGATGTTGTTACCTTGTGGTATCTCTTCCTAGCCAAGGTGATCTTGATTTGCATGGATGGAAGTGTGCGCCTTCAATCCCTCTCCACGATGTCGGTCTCATATCGTGAATCGGAGCTCTGAATCTCCAATAATGGTAGAAACTAGGTCATTTTCCTCCTCCGCATGCTTCCGCTCACCAGCCGTCAAGTGCCAAGGACTTGAGAAAAGTGATGGGAGAAATCTCCTCTGCCCTATTTTGGGTTTACGGGAGAAAGATCTGGGCCCTTTGATCAAGTTCCAAGAAGATCGAATGCCCAGAAAAAAGTATATTTATGAAACAGGATCATAGGCACCTTAAAACAACTCTCTAACACGCGGTGTCGAGAGAACTCGATGCCAAAGTAGCTAACTCAACGCCACACTGACTGACTCGATGCCACTCTGGCTGACTCGATGCCACACTGGCCGACTTGATGCCACACTGGCTGACTCGACACCACACTAGCTGACTTGACGTGACACTGGCTGACTCAGCTCCAAACTGGTTAACTCAACTCCAAACTAATTAACTCAGCTCCAAACTTGTTAACTCAGCTCTAAGAGAGTTAACACTTATACTAGCTCTCCCAGCATTCCAAAACAGATTAAAAATTTTGGGGTGTTACATCAATCATCCGCTAGCATTAAAGAATGAAGCACATCTATTAAGATCTCATCATCATATATTAGATGACCAAGCTACCCTTATAAAAAAAATATGACAAAAATTAGAATTAAAACCGTCCATGCATTTAATTTCTTAGTTGAAGAAGTTGGCGGTGTTCATAATGTTGGAATTTCTAAAGCAGTTGCTTATAATTTTGTATAATAGTAAAAGAGAGTGATAATAGAAAAAGGAGGCTCCGTAAGGTTATTGGAATTTAAAGAAAGATAGCAGGAGGAAAACATGTTCTCTTTTGATGTGCATACCGATGAGATGAATAGATTACACAGTTTCATTTGGATTAACGGTCTTGGTAAAATTGATTACGATTATTTTGGTGATGTGATTATATTTGAAACGACTTACATGCTAAATAAGTACAACTTGGCTTGTACTCCCTTTATCGGAGAGAACCACCACTGGCAGAACATTTTTGTTGGAGGGGCATTTGTAGTAGATGAGACAATTGAATCATTTTGTTGGGGTTTTGAAACATTTTTAAGATTTGTTGATGGAAAACAACATACTATAATATTTATAGACCAAGATCGGGCTATGACAGTAGCTATTGAGAGATTTTTAACCAACACTCGACATCGATTGTGTCAATGACACATATCCAAAAAAGCACCATCCATGGTACAAATTTTCAATCATGATTAGGATGTAAGGTATTTTATTTAATTGCATGAGTAAATGTGATAGTAAAATAGAGTTTGATATCAATTAGAATGAGATGTTAACAAAGAATAATTTGTTTGAGAACAAATGGTTAAATGATTCTCACAGGATTAGCAAAACGTTGTCCACCATATTTAATAAGGATTAATTAGATTTTGGCATTTTATCAATTTAAAGGAGTGAATAAGCTGACCATGCCTTGCATGGGTACTCAAAAATAACAAGTTTACTTGTTGAATGTTTCATTGGAGTGGAGAAAATGTTTGCAAGTTGGCGTAGGAATGAACGTGATGAGAATTTCTGATGCAAGCAATGGATTATTACACTAAAGTTCAAAAATTACTTATTATTAAAGCAAATGTCAAAGATTTATAGAAGAAATATATATTCATTTTTGAGGAGGCTTTTATGGAAGGAGCAGTTGTTTAATTGTGCAAATGAGATTAGGTATGATGAAAATTAAATTGTATACATCACAGAGCAGTGTAATGGATCTCCTCCTAATAAACAATGGATTGTCCAAGAGATAGTAATAGTTTTGATGCTGAATGCTCTGGTGGGGTTTCCAAACAAAAGGTATTCTATACAAACATGTTCTGAGAGTATACAATATTCAAAATGTGGGGTAAATTCATTCAAAATACATATTAATAAGATTTTTTTTGCAGGCAAAGAATGAAATATATCTCCAGGAGTTCGAATTATCAAATTCATGTGATTTGAACTCTGAATATAAAAATTAGATGTTGTGATATACTAACAATCTATGTCATCGCATTGAGATTTGTAAAGAAGCGAAGAATTATCTTGTCAAAATCATGAACAATATTGGTAAAAATTTACATGAAATGGTGGACAATGATTCAATGAGTAACAGAAAGAATGCATGAAAAAAATTACAAAGGGCAAGAGGTGGTAAAAGATCCAACAAAATGCGGCCAAAAAGATAATGCACATTTGAAAATATTTTGGGAGATTTCCAGCAAAAAACAAGAACTGTTATAAAAATCTAATTATATTTTTAATTTGCGTAAATCATTGCTAATAAAACTATGTTTGATTTCACAGAGAGAGCACACACTGCTATTGGTAAAGAGCCGATGTCATATCACATCTCCCAACCATCTAAGGAGTACAACTACATGGACCTTTCTGCTTGGGATAAAGATTCACATCCACTACCAACTTCATCGTCCGCTGACGAGATGGACTCAAATTCGCTACGTGTTGAACCTTCTATTATTTTACATGATGATATCTCTATAAACAATGATTTCTCGATAATTTTTTTTTGGTTTTTCATATATTCCAGATGTTTGTAAATGGCGATCTTTATCCAGAGATTAGTGGATAGTCAAAAATTCAAAGACTCATTGATTGTCTTCTGTTTTATCTATGCCAACATCCCTTTGATCTGAGTTGCTATTATAAGTTTCATAAAAAGAAATAAATTTTTTGGAAAATTCTTAGAATGATAACTATCTAGCCAAAATCCAGAAATTTTTAAAAATTTTTAAATAAAAAAATGATACTTAATGAGGTAGGATTGATGTAAATAATAAGAATTTTGGGCATTCACCAACTTGTATGAGGGAAAATACAATATATTTTGGCATATGGGTGTAATACAAATTACACACGATAGACATATAACAAGTATACGACTGTATTTGTAAATCAAACTAGAAAAAAATACATGTTCTGCATGTTACAGATACTAAAGGCCAAAATAAAACATGTCCAGAAAATTAAGTGGTACTACAACAGTCATAATAAGTGAAGTAATAGTAATAGACACATGTACTAGTACACTGTAAAGAAGAAGTACAACATAAAGAAGTACAATATAAAATCTTAGTACATCAAATAATCATTGTCCTAATACTGATAATGCCACGCAAAATACAAGAAAAATTCAAGCAAATTAAGTAGTTCAAGTACAGTAAAACTGAGGGAATTAAAAATCAATGTAAACAACTTAGCCCTACTCTGTCCCCAAAAAAGTTTTAAACAATTTCACTGTGATTTCTACACGGAATTTATGCATATCACTCGCCCAATTATTATACTTCCTCCAGGAATCATCTTCTTTGCTACCAGCTCACTCATGTAGAATAATGTGAATATGCCACAATCATCGGCATTACTTTTTTTAGGGATCGCTTCTACCGGGAATATAGGCCACTTTTAAAATTTACTGGGTAAACTGGTTATAGCATCCTCGTAAAGATACCTTATCTCAACAAATGAAATAATAATCATTACAAATTTATAATCTTTATAAACCACCCAAAAGAAAAATAGTTCACAACAGTTTTGTTGCCACCAGAGATGACGTTTATTTCGCATTTCCAGAGACTAGGACCCCTTACTTACGATGGTAGTTTTCTTTTGGAATATTGAATACTTTGCTAAGCTGCTAGTTTATCTTTTTTGGTTGGTTGTACTTGCTCTCTGAGAAGGTTTTATGTTAGGTTGCATGTTTGGTATTTTAAACTATTAAATTACTATTTTCTATTACTTCATATATGTCATATTTCAAACTAAGGTCACTATAATTAACGTACAAGCTATTTTCATACTTATACTAAATCTAGCGTCATGCATATCATGAGTTGTCCTTTGTAGATATTTTATACTCATGTAGGGTGTTAATCAACATAATCAAAGTATTTTTCGCAGCGTATAACTATATTTTTTTAGTGGACTAGTTGATCCATTGTACCGAGTGATACAGCCAATTAAACTTAAACTGGATTTCATTCATAAAACCTATGAATTTCTTATAAAATGTAGAGTTGGAGTCTTGCCTGAGGGTCTGTAGTTATCCCCTGCACGACGTGGCATCACGATGCGTGTTTTATCCTTACTCTAATATATCTTTTAAATGCGGAAAAAATGAGGGTTGTGACAATAGTACTTGTTGCAATATTACCACTTAATGTGTTGTATTGTAATGCCTGTCATTTGGCATCGAGACATAAAATTCCAATAATTTATCTTTCATATTTGTAGCCAATAAAGCCCAATGGCTTATAAGTGTACAGGAATCAGAATTAAATATGCAAACTCCACCGTAGTTGGGGTAATATGACTAATTAATGCCAAAATACTTCTATTTGCATGCCTTTTCAATTGCTAGAAAGTTATACTTAATAAGAAAATGACGGTAGACATATGCTATTAACTACATCCAAACATCAAGATTAATCACAATAAAGAAATAATACTTGCAAAATGTTTGGAGGAAACACATAAAAAAATATTTCAAACTTCTAGGAGTACTATCTCTTTTCATGTCCATGACCACCAATACGCTTCAAGATGCATATCACCTATACAACATGTCCTTAATAGATCTTCAATATTTGACCGGTAAATGACTAGGTTTCCTTTCTCAAAGATAACGCTTGAACACAAAGTAAAAAAAACAAAAAAGTTTTAAAATACTGCATGTGTTAGTGAATTTTAAGTGTAAGTAAATAGACCTATAAGGATATCTTTGTAGAACATTGTTGATCATATCCTGATCTTTTATAGATAGAAATTTCTACCAAGATATGTAAACATTCATGCCGAGGGAGAGAACTCAACATTTTCCTTCTGTTTTGATGCCCTATTATTGCTTTAATTAGACTTGTACCCTCCCTTTTCTCTATTACGGGTAAATAAATTTTCCCTATCTCGTTTTAGTGCTAAATCAACATCCCCTTTCTATGTTGCAGCTAAATCATACAATGGTGCTAAAGAAACATCTGCTTAAGACATATATTTTGCTGATGAAAATGGGGATGGATTAATGATTGATGATCGTTGTAATGGTGGCGAGGGTGTGAGTTATACTACAACTTCAGCTAACTTAACCAGATTGTCAATCCTCACATCGCAATAATTATGTAACTTCCTGATCTCTTTCACTATAAATTCCATCAAATTTTTCTTATCCTCTCCACTTTTTTTGTTATCCTTCTCTTTAATGCCCTTCTGGTCATCCTCTTCATTCTTCCTCTTCCTCTCCATCTTCTCTTTAATGCTTTTCTTCTTCACACTATTCTTCTCCCTCCTTTTACTTTGCTCCCTATTTTCCTTTATGCTCTCCAACTTCCTCCTCAGCATATCCTCAAACTCATTTTCAAAAGCAACTATCTCATTATCTGTCACATTCTTTGCTTCCAGATCCTCCTTAGAATTCTCTGTTGAAATTTGTGAAGTGAAAGTGGTTGATGGGCAGGCCGGGCGGCCTGAGCGGACATAGTCAGCAGACTGGGCGGACTGCTGTTATGCGGCCTGATGATAGGCCTAGTTGGTTCTGGCTGTTCTTCTGAGCGGCTTGTGCGGACTAAGTCCGCGGCCTGGGCGGACTGCTGTCTGCGGATAGGGCGTTGGATGCCTTGCTGGTCTGGCCTTGTTGAGCGGCCTGAGCGATCTGCGTCCACGGCATGGGCGGACTGTTGTTTGCATTTTGGGTGCTGGCTTGGCTGATGAAGGAGCGGCCTGTGCGGCCTGTGTCCGCGGCCTGGGCGAACTGCTGTCTGCGGACAGGGTGTTGGCTTTATTGGTGGCTTGGCTGATTGAGGAGCGGCCTGAGCGGACAGAGGTTTGCAGGCTGTAGGCAGTGCTCTGTTCAGCGGCCGTGGTGCAAGCTTGTGTTAACCGGCGGATTGGGTCCTATCCGTGGAAGGCTTGCGGATTGGCATGTCCGCGGTGTCCGCTGTTGCGGACTGGCCTTAGGAGTTTGGCTGTGGCCTTGCCGAGCTCTGGTAGTACAGCAGTGTTGTTGTTGTGGCGGACTGGTGTGTGGAGTCCGGCAGTTGGCCGTTTGGGTAGCCGTGCGAGTTTGCTTGCGGACTCTGCCTTAACTCTGGAGGAGTGTTGGCGTTTTCGTTTTTTGGGTGATTGGCGGACTGAGCCTTGTCCGCCAAGCTCACATTAGGCCCTTTGTGATTTACTGGACTTGGTCACATTCTGTGACAAGTCCAGTGTGTCCACTATATCCGCCAAGTCCGTTGTTGACCGGGCGGACTGTTGCTAACCCTGCCTTTGGTCGTGGACTTGTGGCGGATGGAGGCTTTGGTCTTGTACTATGCGGACTGCCTCTTTAGTGTGCGGACTGTTGCTGAAGGGGTTGTGGCTGTCCATATGGTGATGTTGCGGACTGTGCGGACTGTGCGGACTGTATCTTGTCCGCATAGTGTGAGGCTAGTCCGCCTTGTTGTGATCAGTGTCTTGCTCCTGGCGGTTTGTTCCTTGGAATCCGGCTAAGTCCTTGCGGACTCAGCGGACAGGTGTTTGTTAGCGCGCGGGCTGGGGCGGTGTCTCTATCCACTAGGGCGGTGACCACACTCCTCACCTCGCCTATAAATAGGACCCCCCGGCACGTCTACAGTAACTGAGTGAACAGTAAGTGGAGGCTCGTCAAAGTGTTGCGGTCTCAGTTTTCTGTCCGCGCGGATTGAATCAGAGTTAACTGTTTGTTGTGTGCAGGTCGCGCGGTTAGCTTCAAGGAGCCAGGAGTTTGGCTTTGACTTCGGTCAAGTACTTGGAAGTGTGCGGTCTCTGCGGTTTCAGCAGGTCGCTCTGCGGCTTGCCAGTTCTCTGCTTCAACTTTGCAAGTTTCAATAACCTGTCCGCCAGTCTCAGGAGGGTAGGCGGTTTGTTCATCAGTTCATCAGCAGTAGGCGAATAACGGTGTGTCCGCGCGGCCTCGCGGCTTCGGCGGACTCCGTGTCTATTCGGCGTGTTGCAGCTTCAGCTCGGGCGGCTTCGGCGGACTTGGCAACTTCGGCGCTCTCGGCGGTTTCCAGTGCTGTCCGCCCGGCTTGTTTGTTGTGCTTTCTGTTATAGCTTGTGTACTAGCGAAATCATGTATCGCTACGTATACCTCGCTTTGTAAAGAAGTGTAAATGAATATAAGATCTGCTTGTTCTTCCATGTGCTTGGTGTGTTGAGTTTGCTCCTTCGGTTTCCGCTAGATCAAAGTGTGAACTGGGTAGTGCCGAGAATATTAATTTGGCTTTGGGTTATCTTGCTGACCACTTTGAGAAAACTTAACATGATATCAGAGCCAGGTTCAGTTGCTTGAGTGGTATTCAACCATTGTTGTTGCTCTGTGCTTGAGTGGTTATCAACCTGTGTTGGTGCTCTGTGCTTCTGAAGACTTAACCAAAGTTGCTGCTATGGAAGGGAGTTATGCAAGGGGTCTTGGCATTGAACTCTTGACCACGACTAACTACAAAAAGTGGAAGTCGTGTATGAAGAGTTTTCTGATAGGCGAAGAGCTATGGGAGGTCGTCGGTGGTGACGACAGACAGGAAGTGACAGCTGCTTTCGGAACTGCTGAGCAGGTGAGGCTCTGGAGAAAAACCAATGCTAAGGCAGAGTTTGTTCTCAAGAGAGCTGTGTCACCAGAGATATTTGATCACATCATTGGATGTGAATCAGCTGCTGATATTTGGACAACTATTAATGAATTGTTCAATAGGAAGAACGTGGCGAGGCTCCAGTTCTTGGAAAATGAGTTGGCAAGGGCAACTCAAGGAGACCTGACCATCTCAAAATTCTTTCTAAAGATGAAGAGCTTGTGTGCTGAACTGTCAGCTCTTGATCCTGATGAGCCTATTTCTGAGGCTAAATTGAAGAGACACATAATCCGCGGCTTGCGGAAGGACTATGTCGCCTTCGTAACATCAGTTCAAGGCTGGGCTACTCAACCATCTTTGCTGGAGCTTGAGAATCTGCTTGCTTCGCAGGAAAGTCTGGCAAGGCAGATGGCTGGAGTCACTGTCTCTGAGGAGAGCAGTGAAGCACTCTTCACGGGCAAGAAGAAGAAGAGATGGGAAGAGAAGAAGAAGCAAACCGCTGCTGAGAATGAGCCTTCAACTTCTTATCAGGCAGAAAGGAGCTCGGCTCCTAAGAAGGACTGGAAGAAGAACCTGTAGTGCTACAGGTGTCATCAAGAAGCTTAGAACAGACAACGGTGGTGAGTTTATCTCCTCCGAATTTTCTAACTTCTGCAGGAAGCACAGGATCCAACGAGAGCTCACTTGTGCTCACACTCCACAACAAAATGGAGTAGCGGAGCGGAAGATCCGTCATCTGACGGAGACATGCAAATGTTGGCTTCATGCAAAAGACATTCCAAGGTCTTTTTGGGCGGATGTGATGTCTTGTGTTTCTTATGTCATCAACCGGATGCCGCTCAGCCCGATCAACATGAAGACTCCTATTGAGTTGTTGCTGAAGGAGAAGCCGAGTGTGGGACACCTTAGGGTGTTCGGATCATCTTGCTACGTGCATGTCCCGGATGCTTCACGGACTAAGCTGAATGCAAAGGCAAGGAAGCTTGTCTTTGTTGGCTACGATGAGCGGAAGAAGGGATGGAAATGCATGGATCCTGCGACGAAGAAGTTCGTTGTGTCAAGAGACGTTGTCTTTGACGAGCTGACGTCGTATGGAGGTGGCTCGGTTGAGCTAGCCAGAAGCAAGGTTGATGAAGAACTGATGGTTGCTGCTGAAGGCCTGGAAGAGGAGCTTGTTGTTTCACCAGCAGCTCCTGTTGCTTCAAACTCTGAGACTGAGCCTTCTGGCTCAGGAAGCAGGGGGAGCACTGCTCAAAGCTTGCCCCAAGTAGGAGTTGAGCCTGAAGAAGCAACGGAGGTAGTAAGCAAGGAGCAGGCTTTGCGAAGGTCAAATAGAACTATCCGGCCACCTGCTAGGTACTGTGATGGGAACGCAGTGAGTTTTATCTCCTGCTTCTTTGCAGGCCCTCTAGATGAGCGAGAGCCTGCAAACTTCAATAAGCCCACTGAAGTCAAGCAGTGGGAAGATGCCATGAAGGAAGAGATTGCTGCTCTTAAAAAGAATGAAACCTGAGATCTTGTGTCCAAGGTTGATGTCATTACTCTAGTGACTTGCAAGTGGGTGTTTAAGTTGAAGAAGAAGGCTGATGGGAGCATTGATAGATACAAATCTCGCCTGGTTGCTCGAGGATTCTCACAGCAGTATGGAGAAGAATATGAGGAGACGTTTAGTCCGGTTGCGAAGATGACTTCAGTTAGAGTGGTGATCGCCTTGGCTGCTAGCAAGGGATGGAGAATGCGGCAGCTTGATGTGAAGAATGCTTTTCTTTACGAAGAAATTGACAAGAACATCTTCATGTATCAGCCACTTGGTTTTGTTTCTGAAGAGCATCCGGACTATGTCTGCAAACTCAGGAAAACTCTATATGGGTTGAAGCAAGCTCCTAGAGCTTGGTATGGGAAGATAGCAGAGTATTTGCAATTCTGCGGATATCTTGCTTCCAACTCGGATTCAAGCTTGTTCGTCAAGAAGAAGGGGAGCTTCAAGTCTTGGACCTGCTGTATGTGGATGACATGATCATCACAGGAAATTCGGATGAGGAAGTAGCAAGGCTCAGGGCTGAGCTTGTTATACGCTTCGAGATGAAGGACTTGGGAGAGCTTCATCACTTTCTCGTTCTTGAAGTGGAGAGGAAGAAGAGCGACATACTCAATTGCCAAAGAGGATATGCAGATCGCATTGTAAAGCGGTTCGGCATGGGCGACGGGAAGAGTTGCTCTACTCTACTGGAACATGGGCTGAAGCTACAGCGAGATGAGGGAAGGATTCTTCCTGATCCCTTGGTGTTCATAGCTCTTGTTGGGAGCTTGATCTACCTGAAGATTATAAGGTCAGGCATTGCTTACGCCGTTGGCCGAGTAAGTCGGTTTATGGCTGAACCAAGGAAGTCTCATCTAGTGGCAGCAAAGAACATTCTGAAGTATGTCAAGACAACTTCTGACATGGGACTTCTCTATAAAAGGGGCTCGGATTTTGCCTTGCTTGGGTACACGGATGCTGACTATGCAGGTGATTCGGATGATCGAAGGTCAACTTTAGGTTATGTGTTCACTTGCGGTTCAGCTAGCATCTCGTGGTGTAGTAAGAAGCAGGACTCGGTGTCCGTCTCAACTACGGAGGCAGAGTATAAGGCTTCGGCCTTGACTGCTCGGGAAGCCATCTGGTTAAGGAGGCTTATAGAGGATGTGCATGAAGAAGTGCAAGGGCCAACTTTACTCCGTGGTGACAATGAGAGTGCTCTCAAGCTGGTAAACAATCCAGTTTGTCACGCTAATACCAAGCATATTGAGATCGATCACCACTTCATACGGGAGAAGGTGTTGGAGGGATCTCTTCTAGTCGGGCATGTTCGGAGTGAAGATAATCTTGCTGACATCTTCACGAAGCCACTGTCGAAGGGGCCTTTTGAGCGGTTGCGCAGCTTGCTGGGCTTGATCACCACTTCTCGCTTCAAGGGGGAGTGTTGAAATTTGTGAAGTGAAAGTGGTTGATGGGCAGGCCAGGCGGCCTGAGCGGACATAGTCGGCAGACTGGTCAGACTGGGCGGACTGCTGTTATGCGGCCTGGTGATAGGCCTAGTTGGTTCTGGCTGTTCTTCTGAGCGGCTTGTGCGGACTAAGTCCGCGGCCTTGGCGGACTGCTGTCTGTGGATAGGGCGTTGGATGCCTTGCTGGCCTGGCCTTGTTGAGCGGCCTGAGCGGTCTGCGCCCACGGCATGGGCGGACTGTTGGTTGCGTTCTGGGTGTTGGCTTGGCTGATGAAGGAGCGGCCTGTGTCCGCGGCCTGGGCGAACTGCTGTCTGCGGACAGGGTGTTGGCTTTCTTGGTGGTTTGGCTGATTGAGGAGCGGCCTGAGCGGACAGAGGTTTGCAGGCTGTAGGCAGTGCTCTGTTCAGTGGCCGTGGTGCAATCTTGTGTTAACCGGCGGATTGGGTCCTTTCCGCGGAAGGCTTGCGGACTGGCATGTCCGCAGTGTCCGTTGTTGCGGACTGGCCTTAGGAGTTTGGTTGTGGCCTTGCCGAGCTCTGGTAGTACAGCAGTGTTGTTGCTGTGGCGGACTGGTGTGTGGAGTCCGGTAGTTGGCCGTTTGCGTAGCCGTGCGAGTTTGCTTGCGGACTCTACCTTAACTCTGGAGGAGTGTTGGCGTTTTCGTTTTTTGGGTGATTGGCGGACTGAGCCTTGTCCGCCAAGCTCGCATTAGGCCCTTTGTGATTTACTGGACTTGGTCACATTCTGTGACAAGTCCAGTGTGTCCGCTATATCCGCCAAGTCCGCTGTTGACCGGGCGGACTGTTGCTAACCCTGCCTTTGGTCGTGGACTTGTGGCGGATGGAGGCTTTGGTCTTGTACTATGCGGACTGCCTTTTTAGTGTGCGGACTGTTGCTGAAGGGGTTGTGGCTGTCCATATGGTGATGTTGCGGACTGTGCGGACTGTGCGGGCTGTATCTTGTCCGCATAGTGTGAGGCTAGTCCGCCTTGTTGTGATCAGTGCCTTGCTCCTGGCGGTTTGTTCCTTGGAATCCGGCTAAGTCCTTGCGGACTCAGCGGACGGGTGTTTGTTAGCGCGCGGGCTGGGGCGGTGTCTCTATCCACTAGGGCGGTGACCACACTCCTCACCTCGCCTATAAATAGGACCCCCCGGCACGTCTACAGTAACTGAGTGAACAGTAAGTGGGGGCTCGTCAAACTGTTGCGGTCTAAGTTTTCTGTCAGCGCGGATTGAATCAGAGTTAACTTTTTGTTGTGTGCAGGTCGCGAGGTTAGCTTCAAGGAGCCAGGAGTTTGGCTTTGAGTTCGGTTAAGTACTTGGAAGTGTGCGGTCTCTGCGGTTTCAGCAGGTCGCTCTGCGGCTTGTCAGTTCTCTGCTTCAACTTTGCAAGTTCCAATAACCTGTCCGCCAGTCTCAGGCGGTAGGCGGTCTGTTCATCAGTTCATCAGCAGTAGGCGAATAACGGTGTGTCCGCGCGGCCTCGCGGCTTCGGCGAACTCCGTGTCTATTCGGCGTGTTGCAGCTTCAGCTCGGGCGGCTTCGGCGGACTTGGCAACTTCGGCGCTCTTGGCGGTTTCCAGTGTTGTCCGCCCGGCTTGTTTGTTGTGTTTTTTGTTATAGCTTGTGTACTAGCGAAATCATGTCTCGCTCCGTATACCTCGCTTTGTAAAGAAGTGTAAATGAATATAAGATCTGCTTGTTCTTTCATGTGTTTGGTGTGTTGAGCTTGCTCCTTCGGTTTCTGCTAGATCAAAGTGTGAACTGGGTAGTGCCGAGAATATTAATTTGGCTTTGGGCTATCTTGCTGACCACTTTAAGAAAACTTAACATTCTCAGTATATGTACCATGACTACCATGAAAATCTGAGTCATCTTCTTTCTTACGTCATATAAGGACCTGCTTAGTTGGTACGATTTCCTCAAAGCAACTCTTAACATACATATGATTCACAGTGTCATTTATACAGAGAAATTTTAACTTATATAAATAATTTTTTTAACTTACCATATTATGCTTTCTCAACTTCCTATCCAATGATAAATAGAACTTAGGACTCAACGTGACTTTAGCAGACCACCAATATAGTCGGGGTCTTGCTAAGTCATCTGTACATACCCTTACCATGATAATCTCGAAGAACCAAACTTGTAGACAAAATATTATAAATAATGCTCTTATTTTAAAAAGACTATCACTTATTTCAATAATTTGAATGTACTAACCACTAACAATACAAAATAACCCTCCAGATAAGCAAGAGTCTCGTTAGTTTGCTTTGCCACTACTCGTCGACTCGACTGAGTGACCGGAACTGAGAGTGTAAAAAATTTGTGCACTACTTTAGGCCAATTATATTTCTTGAACTCTTCAAAATCACCAAATGTTCGCAAACATGCAGGGATTTTTCAGAATATGTGGAGAAAAACATAACTTGCACAACAAGTACTTTATCAATATTTATATCTGTTGGGCCTCCATAGCCTCAGACCATTCCTATGTACATAGGCGCAACATCACAACAACTAAGTCTTTTTGCTCCAAATTAGAAAATAGAATCCTACTATAATTAAAGTTTATGCCACGGTTTGGGAGTCTAAGCATCATCGCAACCTGATTCACAGTAAATTTAACATAGATCTCCACAAGCAAGAAAGTCCTTTTTTCGATCAAGTATGCACGCAATTAGGTTGTTAACAAAGGAATGTTTTGTGTGATGTCTGAAATATATATAAAATAGATAAGAGTAATCAGCCTCATTCATTCATCCTTTGACCTCTCACTGATGAGATCTTGAAAAGGGTTTTACCCTCTCATTGAACGATGAAACAACGCACCTACAATTTAAGGTCGTATTGCGTGTCATTTGGAAATACGACCATATTAACTAGAGTACTTGTCTTCCTCTAGGAAAAATATTTTTGTTGGAAATCTCTACAGCCCCTGCATGAAAGAAATGAAATTAAAGTAAAGCAATACGAATAATTTGTCCAGATATAAATTTGGTTGCAGGAAATCTTTTGAACATCACACCATGGAACAATAGGATTTAAATTTGCTAACGGCCACTCCTTAGGTGAATTTATTGGATTCAACATGTGTTCATACGCCCTCATAAACACGTCCTTTTTATACCAATGTGCAACATAATCTTCAACTCGTTCCCTCCGATAAAAAATGCATGATGTTGCATGCACACAAGGAATACCCGTTAAATCCCATCTCCTACAGCTACAACTCCATGAATTCAAATCAACGGTCCATTTGTCTCCTCCCCATCCTTCAACTTCAAATTTATGGTGCCCATTCCATACTAAAATATAGTTGTGTGCATTTTTTTTGTTACCTTCCAAAGTGCGTTGTATGGAATGACATATATCTCCACTAAATTTGGATACTTTATCTCTTTGGGTATGTAATCTTTTCATCAATAGCACTCTTATGGTCTCCAACATGGTTATTATAGGTTTGTCCCTGGCTTTTAGAATAACTTTGTTAAAAGCCTCGCAATAATTATTTAATAACATGTCACATTTAGGCCAAGTGTTAAAATGAGACCTAGCCCAATGTCTTTCATTTTTTTCTTTGACCCAATCATAAGCTTTCTTATCACTCATTTTCAACTTTTCCATCTCAGTGTTGAAATCTGAAAGTCTACTTGCCGATGCTGCCTTCCATATCAAGTCTTTTAAATGTAAGCCTCTATGCTTTTGTTTGAAATTGTTATACATATGCCGCAAACAAAACCGGTGCTCAGCATTGGGGAGTAGTTCATTAATTGCTTTAATTAACCCTTTCTGCTTATCCGAAATGAATGACCATGTATATGTGTTTTCGATACACAAATCTTCTATAAGAAGAGTAATAAACCATGTCCATGTCTTTGTATTCTCCCTCAAAACAATGGCATATGCAATAGGGTACATGTTATTATTGCCATCAACGCCCACAGCGCATAGTAAAACACCACCAGTAGATGTTTTCAAATGAGTCTCATCGAAACCTATAATAGGTCTACATCCTGCCATGAATCCCTTCTTCAATGCACCCCAACATACATATAGTCTTTTAAAAATGCATGTTTGTGAAGTCAAATCATGCTTACATTTCACTTTAATTGTTGTACCAGGATTGGTCCTATAAATTTCCTCAAAGTAATCCCAAAGTTTGTTATATTGCTCTAACTCTGTTCCACTGATTGCTTTAGAAGCATGCTTCTTTACTCTGTACATCTTCCATAAACTTAAAGATGTTTTGTTATCCTTTTGCATTATTTCCTGCATTGAACTAACGGGTCATTCTGGGTTGCTCCTAACATTATACTCATACTTCTTTGCAAGAAACTTGGAAGTACAATGTTGAGAATTTGAAACCCTATAGCATGTATGTTCTCCTTTGATCGTCTTCACTTGAAATGTTTTTTCACACTTCGACATGAAAGAAGCATACATTTGCCAACCACAATCACATGTTACTTTAATTTTGTCACTACAATTTTTAATGAACTTCAGTGGTTTACCTTGCTTAGTAGCATGCAACCTTACAGCATCTCTAAAATCAGAAGCACTATTAAAACACAACCCTACTTCAAACTCAAAATCAGAATTATTTTCATCTTCTTGATAAACCTTCATTTGTGAACATCTCACTTTCTGTGATTGAGATGTAGAATGACTACCGGGCTCCCTTATATGTATTCCAACATTTGTTTTCACAAGTTTTTTTTGCTCTATTATTTCACCAACCACTTGAATTTCTCCATTGATATCATCATCAAACAACACATCTTCCACTTCAAATTCACTATCAATCAGGCCATCACTAAATGATGAATTCTCTTGGTCTGACCCCTCTTCCGTGTACGATGAATCAGTACTACTATCAACATCATCCCCTTTTTCAAAACAATTTTCTTCAATCAAAACATTTTGCCAATCAAAATCTTGACTTGATGACATTTCTTTAGAAAATCCTAAAAATTTCAAAACATTTTTTGTAAAAAAAATATATACTATTTTATCTAAAAGCTGAATTAGATCACATTGCACTTTGCAAATATATAAAAAACTGGGCTAGACAACTCAAACCAAATGTTATACCTTCTGTCAAAAAGCGACCAGCAGGAACACTCCGGCGAACTGGAACTCGGGAGACAAAATGGAAGAAAATGACTTCCGGCGAGCAGCAGGAACACCAACACTCCGGCGAGCAGCAGGAACACCAACACTCCGGCGAGGTGCAGTGGCTTCTTCGGGCAACCTTCCGGGGAGCAGCAGGAACTCCAAAACTCCGGCGAGGTGCAGCGACTGCTTCAGGCTACACAAAATGGAAGAAAATGGCTTCCGGCGAGCAGCAGGAACACCAACACTCCGGCGAGCAGCAGGAACACCGACACTCCGGCGAGCAGCAGGAACACCGACACTCCGGCGAGGTGCAGTGGCTTCTTCGGGCGACCTTCCGGGGAGCAGCAGGAACTCCAAAACTCCGGCGAGGTGCAGCGACTGCTTCAGGCTTCTTCGGAAGAATCGAGAGAGAAAAATACGATGCGATGGCTAGGGTTTGAGAGAAATAAGGGAAATAAACATGATTTAAATGTGTGATGACCAGATTGCCCTCCTTCAAAGCACCGGAGGGTGCAAAGTGCCAAAAAGATTGAATTGGGGGGTGCAAAGTGCCATATTAATGAATTGGGGGTGCAAAGTGCCAAAGTAAGGGATTTCGGGGGTGCTATCTGCCAAAAAGCCTAAATTTGGTTGCAGGAAATCTCTACATGGGGAATGTCAAATTTAGTAATACGGTCATACTAATAGTAAAATTTGGGCAAATAAAACCAAACTTACAGTGATTAGGTCATTGTTAATCCTTGAGCATTTTTTGCTCCTCTAGGGCATCAATGTTGACCGTTCTTAATGTTGCAAATGTCGTGTAGAAGAGGGAAGTGTTAGGAGGCGGTGATGTTCATCTGTGTTGAGGGAATAGTGAAATCGAGAGAGGCAATGATGTTCCTTCAAAGAAACATACACATTTCATCCATAATCAACTCAGGTGAATTCGGGAGAGGAGACGATGTTCATCGGCGTTGAGAGAGCAGGGAAGTCGGGAGAGGTTGCGATATTATGTTGAAGAAAATTTCAAGTTAGCCCTTATTAAGTTAGCTGAGACGGAAGAGAAAAAATTTTGAGCGGTGAGATGGGGATGAAATGTGGGTCCCGCTCAAATAGGAGAATCCTATTTATTTCCTGTAATGCACCTGATTTTTTTCGTATTTATTTTAATTCCCGCAATGACGTATTTTTGACGTCTGGGCGTTACGTTGACGTGTGGTTAACGAGTATCGTTTGTTGGAGCATGAGTTTGCTCAGTGGATTTTCCTGTGTGGTTAGTTTTGTTTTGGTTGTCCGTCTTTCCTCCCGAGCCGGGTATGTTTTGGTGACTCGGTGAAGCTTTTTATAGGGATATGGTGGCGTTTTATCTTCGGGCGGTATTTTACCCTAGTTTGGTTTGTCAGATTTAGATTTAGACTTCGTCGTTAGGTTTGGAGCGTCGCTATTTAGCAACGCTGCGATTTTCACAAGATTCCAAATTGGTTTGGATTTCGGATCGTGTTGAGATTATTGATTATTAATTGTATTATATTATTATAATTATTTATATACATATATATAGTCGGTTATTAGGTCGCGTTAAATAAAAATCATGTTCATCATCTTTCCCACCCGAGCGACGGCCTATTTCGCGAGAGAAGCGGACGGCAGACTTCGTGTGCGCTTCGACTGGCGTTAGGAAGAGATTCGGTGGCCGTTTTCGTCGCCGGAGTAGAGATTCGGAGAGCTCTCACAGAGATCTACCCGATCGTGGTAAGTTTTCCCCGATTCCTTGATTTTAGGTGTTAGGGTTAGTGATTTTGACCTCCTTTCCCCCCCCCCCCCCCCCCAAAAGTTTCAGGAAACGTTGATAAGGTTATTTGGTGGCCGATCCTTGTCGCTGTGCGAGTGGGAGGCGTTTTTCCAGAGTTTTCAAGGCAAGTGGTTTTTCCCCCTTGCTTGTTCGTTTCTTGCTTTTTTTTCTTCCTTTCTTTCCTCCTTCCTTAGAGAGTAGGGTTAGTATAGGTTGAACTATGAAAGATCTCCAAGATAGGGCAAGTTTTCGGTCAAAACATGGAGAATAGGATTAGGGGTTTAAGTAAATTCGGCGGGTATGGGTTAGGAATTCGCCGAGTATCGTAGCCGAATTCATCGAATATGGTAGGTTGGCCTGGTGAGCTTTCATCACAAATCGTTGAGTGAAATTTGTCGGGTATGGAGGGATTTAGTCTAAGGATAATTCAGCAAGTATTAATGCAATTTGTCAAGTATCAATTTGGGTAGATTCAGCGAGTATCACCGAATTTCGTTAAGGAGGTTTCATCGGGTAAACAATTCGCCGAGTGTACAAGGCATTGAGTGAAGTTTGATTCGTCGAGTATCTAGGTGTCAAGTTCCTCGAGTAACGACGGGCGTGGCGTTGAGTGAAGGTATAAGGCATTGAGTGAACTCGATGATTCGTCTAGTATGGCCTAGTGTAGAAGGCGTTGAGTGCATTCGATGAATTCATCGTGTTTGGCTTAGGTTTAGGGAGCGTTGAGTGACCGGGCCACCAAGTCAAATTCGTCGTGTATCGATAGCCTATTCGTCGAATATTGTTAGTTTCACCGAGTATCACAAGTTTTATTCGCCGAGTATGGTAGTATTTTGCTGAGTATCATAGTACAATTCGTTGAGTATCCATGTATTTCGTCAGGTATACTCGCCGAATTTGGCCAGGACTTAGAATATTTTGTCGTTTCGTGTAGGATTCATCGTGTATGGTACTTAGAGTGATTTTAGGGCTTGTTGCTGTATTTCCTTGGGTTTAGGCTTGGGTTTTGGTTTGGTATGATGTTTCTTCGGCTATGAAGGTTGACTGTAAATAAAGGACCACCAACTGGACGCCGGTTTGTGGATCGTTACACTTGGTGGTTTGTTTGGTCTCTATTTTGTGGACTGTTGGGTTGGGTCGGGCCAGGTGGCCACCACCGCAGTGCCTTTTTGTGAGACGTTTGAGTCTGGTAGTTCGGTTTTGGACGTTTTGGTCACCGACTCCGACCCGGTTGCTTTTACCAAGTGTTAATGATTCATGTTTACGAGATGTTTTGTGCTCAGTTTGCTTCTTAGATCAGTCTATGCTACTTTATGATAATCCTTGCAGATTTTTGTCGAAGCATGTCTTTGTTCCGCACTTGGTGCTATGTTCATTTTACTTCTTTATTAGAGAATTTTACTTTACCTGTTTTTATTTGACTAATCAGTTGTGGTTTTCAGCGTTTCTTATAGTCGGGTTTGGTAAACTCTTTCTCTCCTTTGTACCTTTTACCTGTTTATTTTCATTGATACTTGTATTTTCTTGCTGAGGTGTTCTTCTTTTGAATGCCTCAGGTTCAAGGCTGTAGCCGGTGGAGCGGTTGTGTTGGGTAGTAGCTTGTGGACTGCAGTTGTTGCAGTGGTTTTCCTCACCATCGTGAGGTAGCTTGTTGTTTTGGTTTTTAGTTTAGACTTGCATACCTTCAGTTGGTTCATGTCATGTTGTTGACGCCCACCAGTAGTTTTCTTTTGGAATATTGAATACTTTGCTAGCTGCTATTTTACCTTTTTGGATTGGTTGCACCTGCTCTTTGGGAAGGTTTTATACTAGGTTGCATGTTAAGTTTTTTAAAGTATAAAAATTAATATTATTACTTCATGCATGTCATATTTGAAATCTAAATCACTACATTTAACGATCGTAAAATCTACTTTTATTATTATTATAAATTTAGAATCTTGCATACCATGAGTTGTCCACTAGGGATGTTTATACTCATGTAGAACGTCTAATCTTGTAAATAAAGTATTTTCCGCATCGTATAACTCTCATTTTCTTGTGGACTAGATGAATCACCGAGCCGAGGGATACGCCTAATTGCTTAACTTAAACTAGATTTTCTCTAAATAACTTATAGATCTTTCACAAAGGTGATAAGTTGAAGTTTTGCCTAAGCGTCTGCAGTTATCCCCTGCTGACGTGTCATCACAACACACATTTTTTCCTTACTCTGATATATCGTTAAATGCGGAGAAAATGCGGGTTGTGATAGTTAATATCTGAGCGATAGGCTGTTTAATAATTGGTCGAACAACTATCTCAGGTCCGTGTTAGTTGTCTAGCTTCATTTCATACACACATTGATGTGTCATCAGTACGTCTTGGCGGAAGCATGGGCACGACCCTCATAAGCATGATAAGAAGTATATGATGCATATTATGTAGTATATGATGCATAATATGTGTTTGTATATGGAGTCTCATAGGAGGCAACATGTGACTGTTATGTAGTATATGATGCATAACATTATCACAAGAATGCACATTAGATTATGATTTTCGTTGCATGCGATATTATGTAGTATGAGATGCATAATATTCCATGTGTACGTCACTCATAATATGCATTAAGGCCTTTTTAGATTGCATAACACAACATGCATGACATAACATTACATTAGCACATGTACCAAGCTAAAGATTTACATGATGACATACGTACACACATGGTTTTGAGTCAAAGAGAATAATAAGTTCATGCATTCATGGTTTATACACAGGAGTTAGTAGGATGACGGTGTATCAGCCTAAGTTAGGCATATCATCATAATTGAAAATCTCAGAGCAAGTTAGTAACATGAGCAAGTATTTAATTATGTATTGTTTGAACTAAGTTGTTTGATTCTAGAAGTTAAGCTAGGTTTTGATTATATATTCGTTGTTTGATTAGATGTCGCCTAGCGTCTGTTGACGAGGTTAACTCCCCAGTCGGAGGGAGAATCATCTGGTGCTCAGAGTGAGGTCGTGATAGAAGGATTGCGGGAGAGCAATGAGGCTCTGTCGAGGCAAATGCTGGAGATACAGTCGCAGATCCAGTCGTTATTGTCGATTGTTGCTAGTTAGCTGCCAAGCCTACAAGACCCGGTTGTGGGTCAGACTATTCCTCTTCTTATTCCCCCTTCCCCTCTAGTACCCCCGGTGTTGTTGCCACCAGAGATGACATTTATTTCGCATTTCTAGAGATTGGGACCCCCTACCTATGATGGTAGATCAGATTTTATGGCTTTAGATGATTGGATAATAGCCATCGAGGAGATGATCGCTTATTCAGAAGTTTCAGCAGACTAGAGAGTAGTGGTCGCTGCATACCAACTCAAGAGACTTGTTAAGAGTTGGTGGCTGAGAGAGAAGGAGAACCTTAAGGATGGGTGCTCATGGGAATCCTTTAAGGAATTGCTGCTGAAAAAGTTTCTGTCGTCGGTCGAGAGGGACTGTTTGATGAATGACTTCCTACACCTTAAGCAAAGGCAGCTTACCATTAGCGAGTACGAGGTGGAGTTCAACAAACTGTGCCAGTTTGCCACAGACATGGTGTCATCATAGTCTAGTTGAGTTAAACGTTTTTTGGATGGTATTAGGAATGACATCCAGCAGCTAGCTAGTGCTTATGGATCTGAAAGCTATGCTGAAGTTGTGGTGGCTACTCTGAAGGTTGAGGCGATTGACAATACCAAGCACTGAGGTCAATAAATGAGAAAAGATAAGAGTAAGACTGGTGCGGGTAAGAGTTCCCAAGAATCTGGTGCTGCTTCAAGGAAAATTAGTAAATAGATATGCAGTTTTTATGGCCGACCAGGCCATCCATTCGAAAGATGCTTCAAGAGGATATGAGCTCAGAAGCAGGAGCAAGTCCATGCGATTCAGAGTGCTCCTAAGGGATATTTGGTTTGTTCGGTGTGTAAGCGGAGGGGGCACGATGCTGCCCATTATTGGGGAAGGGAAAGGGTCTACTTCCAGTGTGGACAAAAAGGACATTTCAAGTCGAAGTGCCCGCTGGCTCAACCCTTGTTGCAACCAGTTCCACTTCAGGCCTTACTGCCACCGCAGTTATTGGACAAGGGGAAGGACAAGCTGAACATGGTGTCTTTGGAGGAAGCTCATACGTCTTCTCAAGTGATTTTAGGTTAGATCCTAACCCAGTTTTAGATTTTGATTCGTAAATGTTGCTTCGATGTTTGTTCCCTTAATTGCGTATACGATTTTATAGGAAAGTTTAAGGTCAAGAACCTCTGGGCGCGCATTCTTTTCGATTCCGGTGCTATCCACTCGTTTGTGTCTAGAACCTTCGTAGAGCGTCACTGTTTAACCCGATTATGTTGGCGAAGCATTTCATGTCAAGTTTCCCTCTTGCAATTCAGGGGTGTCAGATCAAGACATTCAGAGTTGTTTGATCCTGTTAGGTGATTTTCTAGACATTGTTGACCTGAAGTTGATAGACTTGGAAGATTTCAATGTGATTTTGGGGAGGGATTGATTGTCCAAGTATGATGCGGTCATTCAATGCAAGATCAAGCGATTGGACTTCAAAATGGACAACGGTCAACCCAGGAGTGCTTACGGTCTCCTGTGCCAAGTTTTTCCAATTATTTCTGTGGTATGTGCTCGGAAGCTTGTAAATTCTAGATGTTTTGCCTGTTTGGTTTCGGTGTTGGCAACTGATAGTTGTTTGCCATGTGTAGAGGAGATTGTTGTAGTGCACGAGTTTCCTGACGTATTTCCTGATAATCTTCTTGTCCTTCCACCTGGGAGAGACGTGGAATTCGTCATAGATTTGGAGCTGGGTACCCATCCTATTGCTAAGGCGTCGTACTGTATGGCCCCGCGTGAGTTGGAGGAGCTGCGTACCTAATTGGATGAGTTGCTACAGAATGAATTTATTAGACCAAGTTCTTTACCGTGGGGAGATCCTGTGCTGTTTGTGAAGAAGAAGGATGGTTCGATGAGGTTATACATTGATTATAGAGAGCCGAATAAGGTAACAATTAAGAATAGGTATCCCCTGCCGAGAATAGATGACTTGTTTGATCAGTTGCGTGGTAGCACTGTGTTTTCAAATATTAATCTTCGTTCAGGCTACTATCAGTTGAGGATTTATGAGACAAACATTCCACAGACTGCTTTTCGTTCACGACATGGACATTTTGAGTTTTTGGTAATGTCCTTTGATTTGACCAATGCACCCTCTGCATTTATGGATATGATGAATAGAGTGTTTAAGGATTTCTTGGACCGTTTTGTGGTTGTATTTATAGATGATGTTCTAGTATACTCCCGCAGTGCTTAAGAGCATGCCCAACGCTTGCGTTTAGTTTTGTCTGCTTTGAGAGAGCATAAGTTGTATGCAAAGCTGAGCAAGTGTGAGTTGGCTTCCTCAGGTTTATTTTTCGGATCATGTGGTTAATAAGGATGGAATTTTTGTGGATCCCGGGAAGATAGCTGATGTTATGGATTGGAACCGACCTACCACATCCAAAGAGATAAGAAGTTTCCTAGGGTTGACAGGATATTACAAGAGATTTGTGAAAGGTTTCTCTTCGTTATCTGCACCGCTGACTAAGCTTACGCAGAAGAACACAGCTTTTGTTTGGAGCAATAAGTACGAAGAGGCTTTTCAGGAATTAAAAAAGGAGATTGTGCACTGCTCTAGTTTTGGCCTTGCCCAATGAAGGGATAAAGTATGTTGTGTACGTGGACGCATCGTACGTTGGACTTGGTCGCGTGTTGATGCAAGAGGGCAAAGTGATTGCCTATTAGTCCAGACATTTAAAGACTCATGAAAGAAATTACATTACGCATGATTTAGAATTCGCAGTTGTGATTTACACCTTGAAATTATGGAGACATCTGTTATATGACGCTTTGTGCAAAATTTATATGTATCACAAGAGTTTGAAGTACGTCTTCACTCAAAAGGAATTGAACTTGCGCCAGCAAAGATGGTTAGAGTATGTTGCAGATTATGATGTTGAGATCCAATACCATCCGGGCAAAGATAATGTGGTAGCCGATGCCATGAGTAGGAAGACAGAGAAAATTGTTAACCTTTCGGTGGATTTGTTGGTAGAGGAATTTCTCTTGATGGATATATCGGTGTGGAGTAACGACTCGCCCAACAGTTTGGAAGTAATAGAGCCCTCTTGGATCACACTTATAAGGTTACATCAAAGGGACGATCCTGATTTGATGCACCTCTTTAATAGAACTGTGAAGGGAATTACTAGACTTTTCAATTGATGACGCAGGTAACTTGAAGTACCGCGATAGATTTTATTTTCCTACAGCTGAGGATATCCGTGTTAAGTTGTGCAAAGAGGCACATGGTTCTAGTGTTGCCTACCACCCCGGTTCTACCAAAATGTATAAGGATTTGAAGCAGATTGTTTGGTGGTATGGTATGAAGAGCAATATAGCTAAGTTTGTAGCAGAATGTTTTACCTGCAAGCGAGTTAAGGCTGATCATGGAAGGCCTGGAGGAAAGTTGACGCCATTAGAAATTCCAAGTTAGAAGTGGAAGAGTATTTCGATGGATTTTATTATAGGATTATTGAGATCACCCTGAGAACACGATTCAGTTTGGGTTATAGTGGACAGACTGACAAAGTGTGCTCAATTTGTGTCGTTCAAGATCGACTACGACATGAAGAAAATAGCCGAGTTATACTTTGATGAGGTCATCAGATTACATGGAGTGCTTGTTAGTATTGTATCAGATCGAGACTCTAGATTTACTCTCGCTTTTGGAAGAGTTTACAGGAGGGGTTGGGTACCGATTTGAGGTATTTCACCGCCTATTATCCACAGATAAATGGTCAGACTGAGAGAGTAAATCAGATCGTTGAGGACATGATCAGATGCTATATTCTAGACTACGGAGGAGCGTGGGATGAGCGTTTGAGATTGGTGGAATTTGCGTACAATAACATTTTTAAGGGAGTTTGCAGATGGCCCCGTTTGATGCTTTGTATGGGAGACCGTGCAGAACTCTCATATTTTGGGTCGAGGTTGGTGAGAGACCGTTATTGGGTCCAGATACGTTAGAAGAGATGGATATTTCTGTTAAACATATTATAAAGAAGCTTCAGATAGCTCAGGAGCGATATGAAAAGAACGCCAAATCGACGTATAGCTGATTTGGAGTTTGCTGTTGGGGACGTAGTTTTTCTGAAGGTTTCCCCGATGTCGGGCGTTAAGAGGTTTAGTAAAAACCATAAGTTGGACCCTAGGTATATGAGACCTTTCAAAGTCATTGAGCGCATTGGTGTATCAGCTTATAGGCTAGAATTGCCAGCAAGTTTTCCTGGTGTGCCCAATGTTTTCCACGTGAGACAATTGCGGAAGTGTGTGCTGAGCGACAGATAAATTCTTGATGTTGTGCCCTAGTTGGAGCCTAACCTTTCATATGTGGAAGTGCTTGTCCCTATTTTGTATACTCAAGATCGAGTATTGTGAAGGATGACAATACCCATGGTTAAAGTTTTATGGAAGAACCAAGACGTGGAGAGCGCGACTTGGGAGTTAGAGTCAGCTATGAGGGAGGCTCATCCTCATCTGTTCTCCTGATGCTTTGGTAAGTGTTTTTTTTGTTAGCCTATGATTGCTTTTCTTCTGTTTTGGATTTGATCATATTTATGTCAAGTTTCGGGTCAAAACCTTTTTTTAGGGAGGGGGGTGGCTGTAACGCTCCAGATTTTTTCGGTATTTATTTTAATTCCCGTAGTGACGTATTTTTGAAGCCAGGGCGTTACATTTAAGCGTGGTTAAGGAGTGTCATTTGTTGGAGCATGGGTTTGCTCAGTGGGTTTTCCTGTGTGGTTAGTTTTGTTTTGGTTGGGCGCCTTCCCTCGCGAGCTGGGTCTAGTTTGGTGACTCGGTGGAGCTTTTTATAGGGTTGTGGTGGCGTTTTATCTTCGGGCGGTGTTTTACCCGAGTTTGGTTTGTCGTATTTGGATTTCGACTTCGTCGTTAGATTCGTAGAGTTAGTATTTAGCTACGGTGCGATTTTTGCAAGATTCTGAATTGGTTTGGATTTCGGGTCGTGTTGAGATTATTGATTATTAATTGTATTATATTATTATAATTATTTATATACATATATATATAGTCGGGTCGCATCAAACAAAAACCCATGTTCAAACCGGCGTTAGGGACCCGAGCGGTGGACTTTTTCACGAGAGATGAGGACGGCGGACTTCGCGTGCGTTTCGGCCGGCGTTAGGGAGAGTTCCAGGTGGCCATTTTTGTCGTCAGAGTTGAGATTCAGAGAGCTCTCGCCGAGATCTACCCGATCGCGGTAAGCTTTTCCCGATTCCTCGATTTTTAGGTGTTAGGGTTAGTGATTTTGACCACCTTTTCCCCCAAAAGTTTCAGGAAACGTTGCTTAGGTTATTTGGTAGCCGATCCTTGTCGTGGAGCGAGCGGGAGGCGTTATTCCGGAGTTTTCAAGGCAAGTGATTTTTCACCCTTGCATGTCCGTTTCTTGCTTGTTTTCTTCCTTTCTTTCCTCCTCCCTTAGAGAGTAGGGTTAGTATAGGTTGAACTATGATATATCTCCTAGAGTAGGGCAAGTTTTCGGCCAAAACATGGAGAATAGGTTTAGGGGTTTAAGTAAATTCGGCGGGTATGGGTTAGGAATTCGCCGAGTATCGTAGCCGAATTCATCGAATATGGTAGGTTTCCTGGGTGAGCTTTCGTCGCAAATTGTTGAGTGAAATTCATCGGGTATGAAGGGATTTAGTCTAAGGATAATTCTGCGAGTATTAATGCAATTTGTCAAGTATTGGTTTAGGTAGATTCGAGAAGTATCGCTGAATTTCGTTAAGGCAGTTTCGTCGGGTAAACGATTCGCTGTGTGTAGAAGGCGTTGAGTGAAATTAGATTCGTCGAGTATCTAGGCGTCGAGTTCGTCGAGTATCGGCGGGCGTGGCGTTCAGTGAAGTTTTAAGGTGTTGAGTGAACTCAACGATTCGTCGAGTATGGCCTAGTGTAGAAGGCATTGAGTGCATTCGACGAATTTGTCGTGTTTGGCTTAGGCTTAGGGAGCGCTGAGTGACCAGGCCGCCAAGTCAAATTCGTCGAGTATCGATATCCTATTCGTCAAATATCGTTAGTTTTTGTCGAGTATCACAATTTGTATTCGTCGAGTATTGTAGTATTTTGTCGAGTGCAACGGTGGACTTGGATCACCCAAACAGGTAGCGGTTCACTATTGTGCATTCTCACCCGCTATGGGTTGGAGGGATATATGTTGCAGGCCCGCCCGTGATGGGTTTGAGGGATTTTGAATAAAGGCACTATTGTGCATTCTCACCCGCTATGGGTTGGAGGGATATATGTTGCAGGCTCGCCCGTGATGGGTTTGAGAGATTTTAAATAAAGACACTATTGTGCGTTCTCACCCGCTATGGGTTGGAGGGATATATGTTGTAGGCTCACTCGTGAAGGGTTTGAGGGAATCAGGACAGGTTGGTCCCACGAGCTGAAGGCTCGAGATGAAATACTTGCATGTGCATAAATTTAGTGGTGGGACATGCGGTACTGGCCGATCGTCACACAAATGGCAGTACGGTGAAGCAGGCGGGTGTGAGGGTTTGAGGGGCCAGTGGGTTATTTTACACTGCGGTTTGGAGGACGATCCCCGATAACGCACACCCGACCCAACAAGACTGACCGGTTGTCAGCAAAGTACGTACGCAGACTCTAGAGTGCACCTAAGATGTGTACAGAGGCGTATGAGAGGGTTCTAAGGTTTAGTAGTGTGCATACCTGCATAGAAGTGGAGATGCCTGCTCCGCTGCTGCCGTAGCCACAACGGTGGTACCCGAGAGTGAAGCTAGCTCTTAAAAAGTGAGAACTAAATGTCTGTGATCACAGAGTCATTGTGTGTGAGTTGCACTTGCCTGTTGTATAAATTGCATCATAAACATTCATTCATATTAGGTCATACGCTTCATAGATCCTTATTATATAAATTAGTATGAACTCTTTTATATGATAAGTTAAAATTCCTTGAAAATCTTAGCTTGTAAATTTGTATGGGTATTTTTATAAGTTAAGGTACATTTGTGATGCTAGTGTAGTGGTAGCATAGCTTTACTTTTCTGCTCTTACTTTCAGTTCTTTACTTACTTGTACTGTACATGCTTTTACTTTGTGCTGTATACATAGAACTGCTATTGTAGATTTACTACTCACACTCTTACTTGGTAGCTTAGTTTCCCTTGTCACATGCTTCCTTTTGTTACCCCTTGATTGTCCACCACTTCGTCCTCCCATACAGTGCCTAGGAGTTGCGGGGCGAGGTGCGGAGGAAATGACTTAGTCTTTTTGACTAATGGTCGGTGACCAAACTATTTTTAGGAGCTCGAGGAGATGGAGCACCAGAACGACTGGCAGGACGGGGTGACAGGGCCTGAGGAGTTGATACCACCTACTACTACTACTACTACAGTGCTACCTCAGGTGGGATGAGTTCGAGATTAGTTGATTAGCTTTCGCTGTTTTGATGTTTTGTGAGGAGAGTTATTCATATGATGTACTGGGCATAAGCCCTTATTACTCGTCATATTTTTATACTCATTGTGTACTGTGTACTCTTCCATTCATATATATATGATTTGTATTGTGATTGTGGACTAGCTGTGTTGTACTCTGATATGTACTACTTCAATTTTTCATTTTGGCCGAACAGGTTATGATCGTACTAGCCTGCAGAATCGACGTGTTGTGGTGTCGACTAACCCGTGCGTTAGTGCCACCGTAAGACGGTGGTTCTGAGCATAAGACCGGGAGCCTCCTTGGTAAGGGGAGGGGTCTTACAAACTGGTATCACTTGACCGAAGGATCATATGAGAAAGAAGTCCACAACACTGGACCACCCCGCGCGAGCATTAGTTTGCGGACAAACTATGCAGCGGAAGCAATGGTGTGCCCATGTGTAAAAAGTCACAGAAAATAGTCCATTTAAACAATGAGTTAGGCTAATCCAATTAGGACAGTACCTTAGTTTGACTTACCAAGAGGATTTCGTAGTGTATCCGAGTCTAAAATCGACCTCAGAGATAGATTGGTTAAGGTATGAGGATACCCAAATTCACCAAGGGAAGAATTTGACGCAAGAGTCACTCTTAGGGCTTAAATTATGATGTCCCTACTCCACCTATCGAGTGATATTATCACATCTTACCCAAGCTGATAGAACCGCCTTAAGGAGAATTGGTGCATATAATCTATTAGTGGAATAGTAGGGTACTCGTAAACTTAACCCTCATACTGATGACTTGATTACGTTGAGACAACCACAGTGACAAATACCAAAGGTAGAATAAAAATTCAAGTCTCAGAAGAAACCCATTTTGGTTGGGTCACATGTTGACCTCGAGAAGATTGTCGTATAAGTAATCTTAAGGGCCAAAGGCATATAGCATATCAATTAGTCTCAAGGTTGAACTCCAGGTCTAAGATTGTTAGACCTAAGGATTGAGTGCACATATAAGAGGAATGCACTATAAATATTAAGGGAATTTAGCCCGAAAGATGTGGGGGCTAATCCTTTTGTTTATTGAGCTAAATTGGTAACGACTTGAATTTCTCTAGACCCGGTTTATAAAACATGTGTCACAAATATAGTGATCTAGAAGACTTGATTAATTCAAATGTTGCTCAAGTAAAGATGAGGTTTTGTATTCGCATAATCGGCAAGATAATCAACCCTCCCCAGAAGTTTGAGATATACGTAGAGGGTTGCCCGCTTGGATATATTACAACCCTAGAACAAGGAAAGTCTCCATGAGAAGTTAGAAACTTTCGCGGGCTTGTGAATTAGATCATTACTTGACACAACTTTAAGAGAGATTGTAATTTCATCAATGCATAATGACATGCTATATCCCAAAGATCAAAACAAGTTGCGTATAATCCACAAGAATTCGAACAAATGTCCTTTCGATAAACTAAAATCAAGCGGTAACGACGAAACAAAGGTTTTATGTATAATTAAAGGAATGTGTTACCTTAGCAAAGTATGTTCCTAGATGCCCTAACACCTTAACCCAATTGACGTGACACGCGATTAATAATTATATCATCGGTTAAGGATTTGATTAATAAACTCAGACATATTGCAAGAGAAAAACAATGTGAATTGAGAATTCAGTATAAGTCGGAATGATAGTTGGAAATTCGGCATAGCTGTGGCTCTTAGGAAAGTGACTATGACTTTCACATATTAAATGTGTAGAATTGGGGGAAGTGGAAATGATGATGGATCGCTGCAATCCGCGCCTACCTGACATGCTCAGGTCATAATATTAGAAACATACAGATCGAGATGGAGTAACATCATGGTAATGTGAAGGAGTGATTACGGGTCTTAACTATGACGTGATTGGAGCCCATCAAGTAAGGATTCAAATATTGGAGTAATTATGTCTATAACACTGGGGGTATAACGATCCCAGAAAACTTAAAGTCAAGTGAAAAATCAAAATTTGAAAGACGTATATTATAGTTATGATCCTTTGGATGTGACTCTGATGATCACAAGAACCAAAACAAAAGTGTTCGATGATGATTTACAGATGGTGTGTTCTCTCAAAGAATCAATCCTTTTCAAATTTAAATGGTTAGTTACCCTTATACTTTGGGAGATTGTTTAATTTATAATTAAAAATCTTGATAAGATAACTTCTTGCGTTTAGAATATAATGGTTAAGTTACTATGGTTATGTATGATTTAGTACTACCTTGTTTGATCCTAAAAGGGGCTGGGATTTGGAGAATTAAACACAATGATGAAATATCATTACTATTCATGCTTACATGATATAGCCAGTCACTTGATCATAATGGTGAACTATAACCTTGAATGATTCAAATTAAGCAAAAGTCATTATATTGGAACTTAAGAATTGAAATAAGGTAACGTTATGATAAATAAGATTAATCTCCTATGGCATGACATTGAAAATGTAACGACTCAACAAATTCAAATGGGGTGGATGATTAGTTGAAACATACGCATAGGTATGATCCCTTGATTATGATAACATCGAGAACTGGGACACATACGTTGATAACATCATGATCACCTTAGGAAATTCATGACTATGGAGAGATCAATTTTGCTTTGCTAAGGTGTATACGGTGAAATTACACGAGAAGTAATGAATGTTTATTAAGATTCTCTTTATGATGAAATCGATTTGTGTCAGATCTCACCATTATTAGACAGATACGTTTATAAATTTATGAATTAGACTATATATGAAAAGCAATTGGGAGTCATTTATATCAATATCAATATCATTAATGATCGCTTGATGTACGCTTGAAAGGTGAACACTATGAATTATGTATTACCATTTATGTAGAGGTGTAATAATTCATGAGTCTGGAAGAAACAAAATAATGACCTCTTCATCACATCTTAATTTTGGAGGTTGGTTAATTACTATACATAAGTTGGATATTCATAATAAATAATATCACGATACATTACATTTGAAGAATCAATGTAGTATAAGCCATGAGGCATGATGCGATTCTGGAAGAGAAATCTGAGATTTGTGTGCTCAATTCTACATATAAAAGTATTGATTCTCACATACTTGGTGGTCATTGCTCGTAAGGGACACCGAACCAACGTATGATTAAGGTTTATTTAATGATAATGCATTGAAAGACTTGGAAATATGCCAATGTAATCCTGATTATGAGTATCATGAAGTATAATGAAAATATACTTGGATCGGAATATATAGAGGATACAAGTGCTCAGATACAACTGATTAGGGATCAGATATTGGAGGCTCAGAATAGGCAGGCCAAGTACTACGATGTACGATATCAAATGGTGGAGTTCCAGGAGGGGGGAACATGGTGTTCTTGAAGATACGTCGGGTGCATGTTGTCTCTCGGATGCGAAGTCACAATTAGTTCAGCCCTCGATATAGGGGGTCGTATTTGATCCTGGAGCGGATCGGCCCCTTGGCTTACAGGCTGGAGCTGCCGCTAGAGTTAAGGAATTTGCACGACGTCTTTCACGTCTCCTCACTTTGAAGAGCTCTACTTCGACCAGAACAACATATTACCACTGCAGCAGGACCGGTAGCACCAGATAGATCAGTTGGTTTGGAGCCGGTCCGGAGCGATGATACGACGATTCGAGTTCTGCTGAAGAAGGTTCACCTAGTGAAGGTATTATGGTCCAACCACGGACGGGATGAGCACACCTGGGAGCCAATAGATCTGATGCGAGAACAATACCTGGAGCCTTTCGCCTCAGGTATAATTTAATTATGTTTAAGTATCTTAAAACTCTTGTGCATAGAAATCCCGTAAACCCAAACTTGAATTTCGGGGACGAAATTATTTTTTTTTGTTTATTGGGATTTGTAACATCTCATGTTACTTCTAGACCCCTTAACTTAGATTGGGTTGGGCATGTGGTGGGTGTTAGGGAAATTAGCTAGGTTTGACCCTAGGTAGTGGGTTGTAGCCATGTGGGGCCCACTATAGGGCCAAGTCAAACTAGGTCAAACTAGCCTAAATATGAACCCTAGCCACACCATGACCCCACCACATTGCCCTAACCCTAAAATAATCTAAGTGGACCCTAGGGTATGTCATTAGGTCAAACCTTTGACCCTAGTTGACAAAAGTCAACCATAGCCCTAAATTGGTCAAATTTATACCTATAGGCCCAATTAGCCCAAGTAGGGCACCACATTGACCCAACCCAGGTTGGGTGGTGCCATTAGACCCATGACCACCAAGTGGGGTCAGCCCACTCATCATGGTTGACCAGGTCAACTCAAAAGTCAACTTAGTCAACATAATTGACCTAAAGAAGAAAATGAGGGCTAAGCCCATTCCCAATAGGCAAAGCCCACCCAACATGGCCCATTATCAGCCCAAGGTATCAAAGACCACCCCTACCCCTCTGGTTTTAGAGTTGGGTCACATGCAAAGGGGCATTTTGGAGAATTCACCTAAAAGAGGAGAGAGAAGGTGAGTTTAAGAAGAGGAAGCCACTTGGCCTTGGCTTCTTCTGCCCCAAAAAGTTGCTGGCTGGCCTCCTCAGTAAATTCCAGCAGAATTTTGAGCATGATGGCCACTTGGCACCATTGGTGATACAACCAAAGCTCAAACCGAGCTCACCTTGGAGTTATCTCCACAAACAGCCCTCCCCAGCTCAAACCGACCACACCATCAGCTTCAGTGAGTGGAAACGAGTTGAGAACGAGTCCTGGAGTAAAGCTTTTGGTGCAGAAATGAGATTTTGAGCAAGAGATCGCCGGAGCAGCTCAACCATGGCCAACCGCCGCCGCACTCGCCGCCAAGGCCTGATTTAGGTCCGTTTCGCCGCCTCTCTACCCATACTAGCTTTCTAGATCCTCTAGGAGAGACATCAGGCTCAATTGAGCCCGATACCATGTGAGGAAATGGAGATTTTTCCGAGCTTTTCTTCTTGCTCGGGTTCGCCGGAGGAGCCAACTCCGGCGTCCTCATTGCCGGGAATCGCTAGCCACCACCTCAGTGAAGGTGGTGGCGACATCCGCCGGCGGTGGTGGTGGCTCAGCTGGCCGAAAATAGCCGGGCAAGTCGGCCCAGCGGAAACCAATCTGGGTCGTTGGCTGATTGGGGACGACGACCATATCCCGTCTATTCTGCGTTAAGATTCGTGCTAAACCGATCAAATTAAATCAAATAAAAACTATAGAATTTATGTATATCTATCACACTTATACAGTGATATTGCATGTTTATTTTAGGCCCCTTAGAGGCATTTTTAGATCTGTTGATTAAGATGAAAGTTGTAGCCCTTCCTCTTAACTTTAATTTGCCACCTTAATTTTATAATTTGGTGCAGTCTACTGTCTTGTAGGTCTGTTTTGCTAGGACTGGTCCTTGACTAGTGCAGAATTTTAAATTGATGCACTAGTCAAACCAGTAATCCAAATGACCCAAAATTTTGGATGCATTCATGATTATGGCATATTTAGCCCCTGCCAAAAATTGAGAATCTTGGGGAATAAAGTTTCTATAGTTTTTGCTTCAATATCAAAAAGTAAATAAATGAAATAATTGGAGTGTTATGGCTCCAAATGGCCCCAAATTTTGGTGGCATGTCCTTGTGGACTATACATGTGCATGGTAAAAATTTCAGCACATTTGGACCACTCCATGTTGGGTAAACTCACTTGCATGTGTTGGTTATGTATAGGCTTGGGGTGCAAATAGCCAAATTTGAAATGTTGTGTATTAGACCTATTTGGAACATACAAAAATCATGGTATTGATTTCAGAGGCTCATTAAGGTGAATTGTACCCCACATTGTAATAATGGAATTTTTGGAAGCAAAACTCCCATTATTTGGAATTTTTGAAATAATAGGACTTTTGAAAAATAAATGTAAAAATAGGCTCATCATTGAGATAAAATCCCCAATTTTTGTCAAGGTCAATATAATGTTAAGTGTAACTCCTGAAAATTTTTATGTCTCTATTTGAAGAAATTTGATAGGAGTTATGTGGAAATTACCTTTTTACCCTCATTATACTTAATTAGAAAATTGATGAAAATACTTGGTAGAACATTTTGTAAAATTTCTTGGTGATATATTTGAGTATTCATAACCTTGTATAATTATCTCAGCATTTTTGGATGACTCAGTAATTTTTAAAACCTCATAGTGGCATTTTGGTAATATAATTAGAAATGAAATTTTGTAGCCCTTGTGCCATGGAAGTTCATGAAATTCTGTCTTTAGCATTATTTTATCAATATATGTATGTTGTAAGTTTCTTGGAATTTTTAGTAATGAACTCCTTACACTTCATTTGGAAAATGACAATTATGTGAGATTTCTATTAATTAAGGAATAAATGGAAATATTTCAAGGAAAATTATGAATTTTGGTAGACAACAATATTTTACCAAGATATAACTCAGGAAAAATTCCTTCGATCAGTGGATTATAAGTTGTGATACTTCATGTATTAAATGACCTAGGGGATTAATTAAATGATTGAATTAGAGGCCTTAATGACTTAAGAAAATTATGAAAATCAATATGCTCACTTCATTAGTCCATACCATCCTAGGATAATTAGTTAGGGGCAGGTGGCACAAGGAATTGGAAGTTCTATTTCAGGGTGGTATTAGGTCATGGGTTGCGTATAGTGTAAGTAGGTCATGCTATAAGGACCACCGGGGGATAGATCAACGGTTGCGCTAGAGATTACAATTGGAGAATAACCTTGGTGGGTAGTGTTGTCTTAGTGACGAGAGTAAAAGTGCAAGCCCTCGGATAGCAATTGGAGCGGAGGCTGGGGGAAGACCGTCGCAGTTCTGAGAGCATCTTAAGTCATTAGGATCACTCAAGAGTAATAACGAGAGCTGAGGGTGAATTATGGGTAGTCATTAACTAAAGTAAATATCCTTGATAAAGGGAGCTTTGGGCGTAATCCCATCGTAGTTTCTAGTGCCCCCGAGGCCCTTCACTGGGTATACCCTGGGCAGTCCTGGGATTAACCTTAAATCACTAAGTATAATAACCCGTAGACAAGAGTAGTCTAATAGGTTAAGACATTGTGGTTCATTCTCGCCCGTGATGGGTTTGAGGGATTTTGAATAAAGGTACTATTGTGCATTCTCACCTGCTATGGGTTGGAGGGATATATGTTGCAGACCCGCCTGAGATGGGTTTGAGGGATTTTGAATAAAGGCATTATTGTGCATTCTCACCCGCTATGTGTTGGAGGGATATATGTTGCAGGCTTGCCCGTGATGGGTTTGAGGGATTTTGAATAAAGGCAATATTGTGCGTTCTCACCCACTATGGGTTAGAGGGATATATGTTGCAGGCTCACCCGTGAAGGGTTTGAGGGAATCAGAACAGGTTGGTCCCGCGAGCTGAAGGCTCGAGATGAAATACTTGCATGTGCATAAATTTAGTGGTGGGTCATGCGGTACTGGCCGATCGTCACACCGATGGCAGTACGGTGAACCAGGCGGGTGTGAGGGTTTGAGGGGCCAGTGGGTTGTTTTACACTGCAGTCTGGAGGACGATCCCCGATAACGCACACCCGACCCAACAAGACTGACCGGTTGTCAGCAAAGTACGTATGCAGACTCTAGAGTGCACCTAGGACGTGTACAGAGGTGTATGAGAGGGGTCTAAGATTTGGAAGTGTGCATACCTACCTAGAAGTGGAGATGCCCGCTCCGCTGCTGCCGTAGCCACAACGGTGGTACCCGAGAGTGAAGCTAGCTCTCAAAAAGTGGGAACTAAAGGTCTGTGATCACAGAGTCGTTGTGTGTGAGTTGCACTTGCCTGTTTGCATAAATTGCATCATAAACATTCATTCATATTAGGTCATACGCTTCATAGATCCTTATCATATAAATTAGTATGAGCTATTTTATATGATAAGTTAAAATTCATGGAAACCTTAACTTATAAATTTGTATGGGCATTTTTATAAGTTAAGGTACGTTTGTGATGGTAGTGTAGTGGTAGCATAGCTTTACTTTTCTGCTCTTACTTTTAGTTCTTTACTTACTTGTACTGTACATGTTTTTACTTTATGCTGTATACATAGAACTGCTAGTGTAGATTTACTACTCACACTCTTACTTGGTAGCTTAGTTTCCCTTGTCACCTGCTTCCTTTTGTTACCCCTTGATTGTCCTTCGCTTCGTCCTCCCGCACTGTGCCTAGGAGTTGCGGGGCGAGGTGCAGGAGGAAACGACTTAGTCTTTTTGACTAATGGTCGGTGACCAAACTATTTTTAGGAGCTCGAGGAGATGGAGCACCAGCACGACCGACAGGACAGGGTGACAGGGCGTGAGGAGTTGATACCACCTACTACTACTACAACGCTACCTTAGGTGGGATGAGTTCGAGATTAGTTAATTAGCTTCCGCTGTTTTGATGTTTTGTGAGGAGAGTTATTCATATGATGTACTGGGCATAAGCCCTTATTACTCGTCATATTTTTGTACTCATTGTGGACTGTGTACTCTTTCATTCATATATATATGATTTGTACTGTGACTGTGGACTAGCTGTGTTGTACTCTGATATGTACTACTTCTATTTCTCATTTTGGCCGAACAGGTTATGATCGTACTAGCAGGCAGAATCGGCGTGTTGCGGTGTCGACTAACCCGTGCGTTAGTGCCACCGTAAGACGGCGGTTCTGGGCATAAGATCGGTAGCCTCCTTGGTAAGGGGAGGGGTCTTACATCACGCCCCCCCTAAAATACAGGAATGTGTGGGTCTTCTTTCCAAAAAATGTCTTAAAAAGCAGAGCAGGCAAAGTAGAACTCCACTTTCAGTTTGGGAAATAAGCCTCTGACTTGATTCTTATAAAACCCTGAGCGAGTGATGGAATGGTGTTTCGGGTTTTAATGTATTCTTGTAAGACCAAGCATCTGCATTGACGGTCGAGATCATCTTCCCCTAACATGTTTGTCAAGTTATCTCTTGATTGCACTTCTCATCCGACTGGTGAGATTATCAAGAGAAAGTATGGACGCCAACCTCCCAACTCGATGAAGATAAGGTTGACTTAACTAATGTTGGGTATTGTATCCACAATAACCTAGATTTGTGAGAAGTCACCCTTGAACTAAGATGAATTAAGTATGTATTTGATGTCATCTTTTACTTGAATGCTTGCAGGTTATTATTACTAAGTGTAGACCAATGTCAGCTTACAATGAGTCATCAAACACATGACCATGCAATTTAATCCCTCATTGTGTGTTTCATGGTGTTGACTCATGTGTAACCTCTCTATTGGGATGCACTTCTTTTTCAAGTACTACAAGAAATGGAAGAAAGGAAGGGTTGCTGGTTTCAACTTAGAAGAAAACAAAATTTCTCTGAAAATTTCCTAAGACTTTTTCTCGAGAAATTGAAGACTATTTCTCGAGAAGTCTAAGTCTATTTCTCGAGAAAGCATTGTTATTCTCGAGAAACCACAAGACTTCTCGGGAAATTGTCAGAATACTAAGTCCTTTTCTCGAGAAATGCACTTAAGATATCTCGAGATGCCAAGAAGTTCTCGAGAAGTCCAAACCATTTCTCCAGAAAGCCGAGTCTTTTTCTCGAGAAATCAGCATTCTACTTCACAGAATTTGCGTTAAGTTAATTTCTCGAGAAGCCATATTATTTCTCGAGAAAGAAATTCTTTTCTCGAGAAATCATGTTTTTCTCGAGAAATAAGTTCTTCACTTCACGAATTTTGCGCTAAGTAAATTTCTCGAGAAGCCGTATTGTTTCTCGAGAAATCAAATCATTTCTCGAGAAATATTATCCTTCTCGAGAAATTAGTAGTTTACGTCACAGAAAATTTTCTTCAAGTCTTTTCTCGAGAAGCCAAGTATATTTCTCGAGAGAGCTATTCATTTCTCGAGAAATCTACTTCTTCTCGTGAAATGGACTTGTAGAACTTTCGTTTCAAATTTTCTGACAGTAATTCAAATTATCCTAAGTTTAGTATGATTGATCTTTCCTTAATCACGAGGATCATTCCTTAATGACATTTGACTGTTGGATGATGATATATATAAAGACATTTCAAGGATTCAAAAACCCTAATCAATCTCAAGAAGAATAATTTTTATAGAATTAGAATCGCTTTAGCACTTTCCATTTTCGGGAGAAAAGCCGCACATCTTCATCGCCAATTGTCTCTGTCGCTCTCTCCAAATCCAGCGATTAAATCCAAGACAAGATTCGACAGATCCAAGATCAACAGATTATCCAACATTTATTCGATCGGGTCGGATCCTAGCTTTTAGATCAGTCTTCTCGGTTTTCTTCCCCAACCTTCTTCATCAAGTTGTTCAAGTTTCGAGAAAGAAGATTCCTGAAGAATTCAGATCTGGAAGAGTAAAACATTTTCATTATTGTTGTAAATTGTTTTCTCATTTGTAGGAGCTTTGTCTCCGAGTTTGTAGGAGTTTTATCTCCGAGTTTGTAAATTCGTTTGTAGATCGAGATTGTAGATCCCGTTTGTAGATCGAGGTATAGATTTGGTTATGGATCGAGGTGTAGGAGATCTTGTTCTCCGAGGTGTAGGAGCGCTGCTCCGAGGTGTAAGATTGTGATAATCTGAGAAAGGTGAAGTAGCCGAATCGTACACTATGTGGTAGATAGGCGAGGAGGGACAGTGGACGTACCTAATATGGGGAACCACTATAAAAATCTCTATGTTTTTGTGCTTGTCTTTTAGATAATTTCATTCCGCAAAAAGACACGAACATCACATATTCATCCCCCTCTAGGTGATTTAGGTCGAAGCTAGATACTTTCAATTAGTATTAGAGAGAGGTTAGTCAAATAAGGTTAACACCTTGATCAAGATCCCTAATCTAGCATTTAGAGATTCTGCACCTTCACGGTGGAAAGAAGCAAAGACATGTCATCCATGAAGCTACCAGTATGCACAAAGAAAAACTTTCCCATGTGAAAAGAACGAGTTCGGTTCTATATGGAAGTCGCTGATCCGAGGATTTTCTAGATAGTGAAAGAAGGACCTCACATCCCTACTCAGGCATCAATAATAAATCCTGCAATTATGATTCCAAAGAAGATGATGGATCTTACTAAGGATGAGATTGTCTTAGTCTCCCTTGACAAGAAGGCTAAGAATTTCATAGTCTGTGCAGTGGACGATTCAATGCTCCAGAACTTATTCCACTGCAAATCTACGAAAGTGATGTGGGACTGTCTTGTTGTCCTTATGGAAGGTACAGAAGAAGTGAGAGATGATCATATGCCGTTGTTGAACCAGGAGTACGAAGACTTTAAGCAAGGTGCTGATGACTCCATAGCTGACAGTTTTGAGAAGTTCTTCAAGATTGTGAACGGTCTCAGAAACTACCGGCCGCGTCTTCACTTATGGTGAATTAAACAACAAGTTCCTTAAATCCTTGACAAAGGACTGGGGCACAAAAGTTGTTGCCAAAAGAGAATTCAGGAAGCTATCAGAGATAGACCCGCAAAAACTGTTTGAAAAGCTGCTCTCCTATGAGCTCCAAATGAATACACGAAAGAAGGTGGAGCAAAACAATAGAACTTCCAGCACAGATAAGTCTGTGGCCCTGAAGGCAGAAGGCTCAAGAAAATCTAAAGCTATGTCACCAGTAAGGACACGAGCTCCTGACACTCCTAAAGACTCTGGGCCTAACACGTCTGGCTCCGAGCTATGAGATGGAGAATTCTCCCTCCTCTTCAAGAAATTCAAGAAGCTACTAAGCAATAGGAGACAGATGAAAAATAAGTCTTTCTCTTTAGACTCCAGAAGATCACGATGTGATGGTGATCAGACCAAGAAAAGCTACAACAAAGAAGACAAGTATAAGTCCAAACCGAACAAACAATTTTCTTCTAATGTTGTTTACTACTGTTGTAACCAATCAGGTCACATGATTGTGGAGTGTCCCTACAAGAAGAAGGATAGCTCCCAGAAGGACGAGAAAAGATCCTTCAAAGGGAAGAAGAAAGAATAGAAGAGCTTCGTCGCCAAAAAGACGAATACTCTCAGTGATAGTAACTCGAGTGAGTCAAGTTCCGAAAACGAAGAAGCATACTTTGGGCTTATAGCTCAGTCTGACGAGCAAGTGGGCGACTCTGAATACCATGGGAAGGTAAATTCGCACACCATTCTTTCAGAATCTGAAACTTCCTCCAATGGTCATGAAGACTACTCCTATGATGAGAACAAATCAGAGTTGATGGCTCAGCACGAGCACTTGTTAAAGGCTTTCGACAAATGTTATAAGATAGTCCGAAAGCAAGTAAAAGAGATTGCCTCCCTCAAGGAAGTGGAAGAAAATCTGAAGGAAGAAATTGCACAATTATTTTCTCTCAGAGATGAAGTCCACTCCTTGAAAGAGGAACCCAAGGACTCTGCTGAGACGTTAAAGCTGAAAGAAAAGTATCTTGATGAGCTTGAAGAAAAGCTCGTGGTCGAGAGAAGCTCGTTGAAAGTTACTCTAAGTCGAAGACTGTTCTCCCTCTCATCGATGAGTTCTCAACTCAAAAGAAGGGTAGTGGTCTTGGCCACGTTGGTGGAAAGGGGAAGGTTGCTAAGAAGGCTAGCGCCAAAGAAAAGGGGAAAGCCCCCATGAGTCAACCATAGTTCAGTAAGGTAATCTTCTCAACAAATAAGTTTGACCTTGAGTCATCCTATGGTCATCATGCAATGCCTACTCATGTAGAGCCCAAGACCAGATACCAGGGATGGAACCGTCCCCATGACTTTGGTGCTACCGTGTTCAAAGCACCTTTTGAAGAGATTCAAATGAAGAGTTATGGTCCATATGTACATGACCATAACAATAAGAAGGCACCACAACCAAGCACGTTGTACAAAAGGAAAAGGAGATGCAGAAACCTTGTGTATGTTGCAATCATGAGGTCTCCACCTCAAAGTATGGTGCCTCTGCTAGACCTAAATTTCAAAAGGTAAAGCAGGAGTACCCGAGAAGGTACAACAGGGTTGACTGTTGGTGTTGCGGCAAAGTTGGTCACTTTGGCGTCGACTGCTGGTACAACCCCACTAACTTTGTAACCCCACGGTTAGCTGTGTGAGACAGACCACTCGTAAAGTTAATGTTCCTGGTGGTGGTAAGCTAACTAGGAACCAAGGATCCAAATACATTTGTGTTCCTAAGATAAAATGATCTATTTTTACAGGTATGTCCAAAGGCCAATAGAACTCCAATCTGGTATTTGGATAGTAGATGCTCTTGGCACATGACCGGGACAAGAAGCCTTTTACTTGACTACACCCCAATCAAAGACGAACCAAAGGTCATTTTTGGAGGTTCAGACAGGGGAACAAAAAAAGGTTATGGTATGATTGCCAACAACGCAGTCTCTTTTACAGACGTTGCTTATGTTGAAGGATTACACCATAATCTTATAAGCATAAGTCAACTATGTGACAAAGACTACATTGTTGAGTTTTGCAAGGACAAGTGTTTGATAAAATCGTATGTAAATTTGGACACGGTCTTAACAGGCACTCGGAAAAGAAATATTTTCTGTTTAAATTTTCTTTGTTTAGACAATTCTATCCTAGTGTGTTTTATAGCAAAAAGTATTGTGCCTCTCTATGACCAATGACATAAGAGATTAGCACATATTAATTTAAAAACCTTAAATATGCTATTTTCTCACAACTTAGTGCATGATGCCCCCAGCATTAAGTGTCTTAAAGAGAGTTCATGTCACGCTTGTCAAATGGGTAAGCAAAGACGGGCTACCTTCAAGGGTATTGCTGAGAAAGATTCTTCACGAAGCTTATACTTGCTTCATATGAACTTATTCGGTCTTATGCATATTCACAGCTTAGCTTGGAGGCAGATGCAGGAACCAGGTTCGAGGAGCTAAGATTGGATGAAGCTGTCAAGGAAGAAGCTCCATGCTTAATCAAGATCGCCAATCCAGGCTTGGTGGATGAAGAACCCATAGAGGAAGAATTACTTCAACCTACAGAGGCAGCACCGGATGTTGCAGAGCCTGCTGGAGGGAGAGCAAGGAACCTAGGGCTCAGACACCTAAGAGATCACCCAGCTGATTTAATCATTGGAGAGTCAGGCGACAGTGTTAGAACCAGAAGAGGTACAACTAACAAAGTTTTACATCTCAATTTTCTGTCTCAAGTTGAACCGAAGAAGTTCAAGGAAGCGAACAAAGATGCCTCTTGGATCATGGAAATGCAAGAGGAGCTCAGTCAGTTTGAATAGTGCAAAGTCTGGGAGCTAGTGCCCAGGCCAAAGGGACAGAATGTAATCGACACCAAGTGGATATTCAGGAACAAGCTGGATGAACACAGAGTAATTATCAAGAACAAATCCAGGCTTGTAGCACAAGGATACATACAAGAAGAGGGGATCAACTTTGAACAAATATTTGCTCCAGTGGCTCGGCTCGAGGCGATCAGGTTGTTTCTTACATATGATGCCCTCAAAGGCTTCACCGTCTACCAAATAGATGTGAAGTCAGCATTCCTCAACGGGAATCTGAAAGAGAAAGTATACATAGCGCAACCCCCAGGTTTTGCCAATTCTCAATTCCCTGATTACGTTTACTTTTTAAATAAAGCTTTATATGGGTTAAAGAAAGCTCCCTGAGCTTGGTACGAGACGTTATATAGTTTTCTTCTTGAGAACAAGTTCATAAGGAGAATGATTGACAAGACATTATTTCTTAGGAAAGTTAAAGGCAAGATTTTACTAATGCATATATATGTCGACGACATCATATTTGGCTCTATGGAAGACAGCCTTTGCAAAAAGTTTTTTAAACTTATGCAAGGGAAGTTTGAAATGAGCAGTATGGGTGAGCTGAGCTATTTCTTAGGACTTCAGGTGAAGCAATCTGAAGATGGGATTTTCATAACTCAGACAAAGTTCACCAAGGAGATTCTTAAGAAATTCGGAATGGAGAGCTCAACCTCTATGAGGACTCCAATGGCTTCAACTGTGTCTCTAGACAAGGATGAGAAAGGAAAACTTTTGATGAAACCAAGTATAGAAGCATAATTGGATCCTTGCTCTACCTGACTTCCAGTAGACTAGATATAATGTTCTTAACATGTGTATGCGCTAGATATCAAGTGAACACTAAGGAATGTCATTACGTCGTTGCGAAGTGAATTTTAAGATACCTTAAGGGTACACCTAATCTTGGCTTATGGTACCCAAGAAGTAATGACGCCGAGCTAATTGCCTTTTCAAATGCTGACTTTACAGGAATCAGGGATGACAGGAAAAGCACTTCCGGGACATGCCAATTCCTCGGAAGACGGCTTATCTCTTGGAGTAGAAAGAAGCAAAATTATGTGGCAACATCTAATACCGAGTCAGAGTATATCTCTGTGGGTAGTTGTTGTGCACAACTTCTATGGATCAGAAACCAACTCGAAGACTATAATTTTAAGTTCGGAGAAATTCTAATGTATTGCGACTCTTCCAGTGCAATATTTATCACCAACAATCCAATTTCTCACATCCGGACCAAGCACAAGGAAGTTCACTTGTAACGCCTCTGTCCGTCACATGGAATATAACGGTGGATCCGGCCGGGGCCACATGCCATATTTCACTGACAAACGGCGGAATTACATATGGAAATCAAAATCTCATTCAACTCGTATCCTAACTCAAAGCATTCTAGCGCAGCATTTTAAGTTATATGAACTCATCACAGTGAATATCCACTATATATATAAATGACACATTTATATATAAACCAGGAATGTATGCAACACACACACTCTCATGGCCTTAAGGCCTTACATGTTACTCTTTACAAATTTACAGCTTCATACATCGGCACGCAGGCCGGCCACACATGAAATCCAAACATTCTTCGCACGGCCTTCAAGGGCCTTAAGCAGCAAGCCTTTATTCCGCTCAATTCAATTCAACCCACCAGCACCTGCAAATAGACATCCACCCCAAGAGAGGTAAATAAAGTAACGGTCAGCATTACCTGATCAATTATAACGACCCTACCCCTTACCCGGGGCAGTGGTTCATTCCCTGTATGCATTGCAATCATAATAGTGACCAATCACAACAATTGCGCTCAGGCACAACAAAATCATAAACGCCAGTCTCAACCCGACGCTCCGTGCACTCAGGGCACCTTACAGTGTACCGGTCTCTGTGGCAACACCACCGATCAAAGAATTATTAACTTGTTGGCTGGCCGGTCCTAGTCACCCCAACCCGCAGACTGGGAGCATTCAGCCCAAACCACTCAGAGGTTATAATCTCACGGCAAACTTGAGCTTAATAGATCGACCCACAACTGTGGTGCAGCAAGTAGGGTCTGCCCCGCGTCCTCCCAAACATTGCCACCAATCGACCTCCCAAAACAACCAGGGGCAGGTTAGCCTTTCCCGTGCTCAAACCGTCAGTAGCGCACGACTAGACGCGGGTCGGCCTTCCCTCCTGATTAGCCGCAGCTTTTCGCTCTCCTAGAGCAATTACCGCGCACAGCGCTCACACCACAAGGAGCTTACGCAAAGCATCCAAGATCCACACACCCATACATCCATATAAAACATCTATAGTTACAAAGCATACACAGGAATCAAATACACAGAGTCTTCTCCGGTTTACCCATAAGCATCACAATTCCAGACTAACTGTCGAGATGGGCTTCACACATCATGCCTATGTCGCACTCCACACTTCCGCCTCTAGATGCAAACTCAACCAAAGAATCACTTACAATATCCAAGAAGGAGATCGTTACCCTTGAAGATCGCTTTGGAGCCATGAACTAGCCGGATGGAAATCACCGCCTCGGCTTTGCCTTCACGAATCCAAGCTCGGATCTTGATTCTGCACTCCGCAGCTCCTCTAGCAGCTGGCTTTCTCCTTCCTCCTTTACTTCCCTTGGCCTCTCTCTCTCTCTCTTGGAGAAGAAGAAGAAGGAGAATGAAATGAAGGAATGAATCCCTCATGTCTCGGCCTTATCTTAGCAGGGAAGAGCATGTGCCCTTGGATCCAGGATAAGGGAATGAACGACCTTAATTTGCCCAAAAATAGGCTGAACATGGCCTGACACGCCCTGCAACTCAATTGGTGATGAGAAGTGAAGGAACTCCATAGTTAAGCGTGCTTGGGCGAGAGTAGTACTGGGATGGGTGACCTCCTAGGAAGTTCCCGTACGGCCCTGCATAACTATCGAGTTCGCTCATCAATGGGAGGTTGTGGCCACCAACAACCTGCCTGTGGAGGGAGAGGGGTTGGGGTGCTTGGGCTGCAGCCCGGTAGCGTCGCACGTGTCACAGGCTGTGTCCCTTAAGCGACACACAACCGACTCAAGCCAAAGCAGTACACAGCCGTGTGACACACCCGTGTCACGCCCTACAAGCCCGTATAAGGCAGCCGTGTACCACACATAGCATAATATCAACTTAACCCGAGTGGGACACGGCCAGTGACAAGCCCGTGTCACAGGTCGTGTACCCCAGGACACACACGTGTCCACCAGCACACGCAAAACACTGAGAACGACACGGCCAGTGACACGCCCGTGTCACTGGCCGTGTGCCCCCACACGACTGCTGACACGCCCTGCCGTGAATTCGTCGAGTGGAGTTCGACGACCCCAAGCATGACACGCCCTGTGACACGCCCGTGTCCCTGGCCGTGTCACACAATCTTAACCCAAATTGGGATTTGGGGGTGTTACATCACTACCATTTCATCTGGGAGCATGTGGAGAATAAGGACATCGCCCTCAACTATGTCCCAACGGACAAACAGGTGGCAGATATTTTCACGAAGCCGCTGGACGAGACCAAGTTCTCCTTTTTCAAGACAGAACTTGGTATGCTCAACATGGAGTCCTGACAACCTCAGGTTATGGATTTCTCAAACACGTAGTGGATTTCTCGAAAAGCTACTGGATTTCACGATGTCTATGATTTCTCGAGAAGACCCTTATTTTTCGAGAAAACGCTTATTTCTCGAGAAAAGCCCCTTCTCGAGAAATTTAGTATTCTTCTCGAAAATTTAGTGAATTTCTCGAAAGCCTCTGAATTTCCCGAGACACAATTTCTGGATTTCTCGGAACACTATTTCTATTTCTCGAGAAAGGGCTCATGGACTTCTCGAGAAACATCATTTTTCTCGAGAAAAGCCGTAATTCAACAGGACAAATTTCCGAATAATTTGAACCGCCGTTCCAAGTACGCCTCTTTTAATTCTTCAAAATTTTTAATTTTATATAAATAGAAGATAAGTCCATAGAAATACCCAAACCCACAAATTCGAAAAATTCTCCCGAGAACAACGCTTCAGTTCCACGAAGGTCACCGCCATTCTTCTTGCAAAATCCATAGTTTCTTCTCTGGCATACCAAAAATTTCTCATTCTCTACAATCGATGGCTCCATCCTCCAAGATCGGTGTGGGCAGTGAATTCGTTTGGGCAGGCATGGATGAAATTTCAGACAAATTCAAGAATGTTATGCTACTCCTTTAATCTGTCGGCCTCACCTTTATCCTGGAACATCCTTGTAAAGTGTTGTTGCCTGAAGTTGAGGAGTTTTTCAGTAATGCCAAGATCAATAGAAGCGGGAAGTTGTTGAAAACTTCAGTCAGAGGTATGAAACTCAAAATCAAGCCATCTCCTCTAACAGAGTTTCTGTGATTGCAGTCCATAGATGAAGAAGACTATTTGGAAGAAGTTAATTATTCCAGAGCCTACTCCTTCTGTGGTCTTCCAGAATCCACCACTTCGATTAAAAGACAGAACATGTCAGATGAGAGCAAACGTCTGGCCGACATTCTCGGCAAGGTTCTTTTATGCAAAACATGGTCTATTGGATATATTGCTACAGAGTTCTTTGATATGATAATTGCAGTTGTGTGTAGAAAGAAGTTCCAGTGGGGATGCCTTCTATTTGAAAAAATCAAGGAGATTCTGAAGGCACCAAATTTTGGTAGAATTATTTCTCTGTACTTGAATCAAGCTTACCCAGAGATCTTTAACATAACCAAAGGTGTGGCAATTCACCACCTTAAGAAAGTCTTTAGATCCTCCATCCAGAGATGGGAGATCAGGATTCCAAGACCAGGCTAGGCTCCACCAGTTCCAAGAATTATAATTGATGATGAGGATAGGATTCCATCTCCTCCTCACACTGATACAGCTGGCACATAAGGTGCAGCTGTTGAGGGGGAGCCTGCTCTTTCAGTTCATGTTGAAGTTCCAGAAATAGAAGTTCAATCAGATGTTCCTGCAGCCCAGGTTCAAGAGAAAGTTGTTGATGAAAATATGGTAGTGGTTGAAGAAGGTCAAGCACAGTCTGATGATGAGCAGAGCACCTATATAGGTGTTGATGGTTCAGGTATGAATGTTCACTCCTCCTCTGACCAAGACACTTACTGGATACTACTACAGAGGACATTAACAAGGTGATTGAAAATCTAACATCAGATGACCCCTTGTTCATCTTTCCTGATAAGACTACTGAAAAGTCTCCTGTAAAGATTCCTATAGAGATCCCTGAAGAAATACCTGAAGAAACTCCAGAAGATTCTCAGCCCCAGGCACATATTGAGAGGGAGAATGAAATTGTATTATTTGATGTAGAAGGAATTCTCCCAGAACTAGCAGAGCCTCCACTGAGGAGTTTAGATTTCTCTATCCCTACTATTCTGGGTGAGGAAGGGGATGAGATTATATCTATCAAATGAGGCAAAAGTTCAGTTGTCATTGAATAGATACCTATCTGGTTAGCCCCAGCTCTACCTCCTCAACCTCCTCCAATAGAAATCATTCCAGATGATACCCTTCTGGGTATATTTGAATCTATGCTTACAAAGCAACGAGATTACTTTGACAAGTATCTCCAAGAGGTAATTGAGAAATTCACCGCTCATGAAAAAGAGATGAGCAGAGACTTTGCTAAAATCCAAAGCAATACAGATGAATTGAAACAACTATTTAAGATTGGTGGCAAAGCTTTGGACCACACTATCACTAGTGTTGGTGAGGTAATAAATCAAGCAGTCACTATTGCAAACAATCAGATCCAATTGGAAAAGAAAGCTCAAGAACATAACTACAAGACTTGTGAAGAAGTTGGACAATTCAAGGAAGATGTCATAGGCACTCTAACTATAGAAGTCATAAAGGGGGAGGATAAAGTGAAAGAATATCTAACAAATTCTGGTGAAGACATAATGGCACTATGGGATGCTAAACTGAAAGAGATCAGTAAAGATGTACAGACGCATATTTGTGATGTAAAGTTTCACACTTACGATGTCGTTGTATGGATGCATAATCAGATCTTCCAAGACTTTCTAGTCAATCCGAATGAGGTTCAACCTCATCATCTTAATCCAACTGTCTGCAAGCCTACATTCTCTCCGAGACCAGAACTTTCTGAAGCTCCTCCTAAAGACTACTCTCATGTCTGGACTTCTGATCAACAAGAGTATCCTCAAGATCTTCCTCCTGAAGTGCAAGTGCCAAAAGAAGTAAGTATGGTGAGGGTGCCTCAGCTAACCGATCCATTCCAAGTCAAGAAGCTGAGAAAAGAAAAGAACAAGAATTTGTTGAGGTGTGGAGCCCAACCTCCAAGTCTCTCATTCTAGACACTCTAAAGTTGGTTGTGGATTACAATGAAAATAGATATGATCATTACAGTCACCAAGAGTGGAGATTTATGAAAAATCCTTGACAAAAAGAAGACTTTATGATCGTAAATATGGACAAAATAATCCTAGTGCCCCTCCTGACCTTCAAAGTACTATCCTAAGTCATACTGTTATCAGAAGAGACAACAAGAGAAGAAAGAAAGATTGCACCAACAACAATTCAAATGATTCTATGTTCATCAGTCTTATAGAATTTTGCGGGCTAAGATATCTCTGTGGACAAACTCTCCATATATATGTAAAAAATTTTGAATTTTGTTGAACTTGTTATTTCTTATCTATCTTTACATACATTATCTTGCTTGCTTGTTATTTCTGTATTTATCTCGATATAATTCACCTTAGTGAAGAGGGTTCTGACTTCTACAAATAGGGAGAGATTGTTGGGTATTGTATCCATAATAACCTAGATATGTGAGAAGTCACCCTTGAACTAAGATGAATTAAGTTTGTATTTGATTCCATCTTTTAGTTGAGTGCTTGAAGATTATTATTGCTAAGTGTAGACCAATGTCAGCTTACAATGAGTCACCAAACACAGGACCATGCGATGTAATCCCTCATTGTGTGATCCTTGGTGTTGACTCATTTGTAACCTCTCTATTGGGATGCACTTTTTTTTCAAGTACTAAAGAAATGGAAGAAAGGAAGGGTTGTTGGTTTCAACTTAGAAGAAAGAAAAATTTCTCTGAAAATTTCCTAAGTCTTTTTCTCGAGAAATTGAAGACTGTTTCTCGAGAAGTCTAAGTCTATTTCTCGAGAAAGCATTGTTGTTCTCGAGAAACCACAAGACTTCTCGGGAAATTGCCAGAATATATACTGTCTTTTTCTCGAGAAATGCCCTTAAGATTTCTCGAGATGCCAAGAAGTTCTCGAGAAGGCCGAACCATTTCTCAAGAAAGCCAAGTCTTTTTCTCGAGAAATAAATTCCTTCTCGAGAAATCAACATTCTACTTCACAGAATTTGGGTTAAGTTAATTTCTCGAGAAGTCATCTTATTTCTCAAGAAAGAAATTCTTTTCTCGAGAAATAAGTTCTTCACTTCACGAATTTTGTGCTAAGTAAATATCTTGAGAGACCGTATTATTTTTCGAGAAATCAAATCATTTATCGAGAAATATTGTCCTTCTCGAGAAATCAGTAGTGCACTTCACAGAAAATTTTTCTTCAAGTCTTTTATCGAGAAGTCAAGCCTTTTTCTCGAGAAAGCTATTCATTTTTCGAGAAATCTACTTCTTCTCGAGAAATGGACTTGCAGAATTTTCGTTTCAAATTTTCTAACAGGAATTCAAATTAGCCTAAGTTTAGTATGATTGATCTTTCCTTAATCACATGGATCATTTCTTAATGATGTTTGACCATTGGACGATGATATATATAAAGTCATTTCAAGGATTCAAAAACCTAATCAATCACAAGAAGAATAATTTTTACAGAATTAGAATCGCTTTAGCACTTTCCATTTTCGGGAGAAAAGCCGCGCATCTTCGTCACCAATCGTCTCTGTCGCTCTCTCCAGATCCAGCGATTAAATCCAAGACAAGATTCGATAGATCCAAGATCAACAGATTCTCCAACATATACTTGATCGGGTCGGATCCTAGCTTTCAGATCAGCCTTCTCGGGTTTCTTCCCCAACCTTCTTCATCAAGTTATTCAAGTTTCAAGAAGGAAGATTCCTCAAGAATTCAGATATGGAAGAGTAAAACATTTTCATTATTGTTATAAATTGTTTTTTCATTTGTAGGAGCTTTGTCTCCGAGTTTGTAGGAGTTTTATCTCCGAGTTTGTAGATTCGTTTGTGGATCGAGATTGTAGATCCGGTTTGTGGATCGAGGTGTAGATCCGGTTATGGATCGAGGTGTAGAAGATCTTGTTATCTGAGGTGTAGGAGCGTTGCTCCGAGGTGTAAGATTGAAATAATCTAAGAAAGGTGAACTAGCCGAATCATACCCTTTGTGGCAGATAGGCGAGTCGGGACAGTGGACGTACTATACAACCCCGTATTCGTGAAGATAGGGCCCCAAATAAGGCGCAAGACTTGGTGCACGTTTTTAAGATTTTTGGGAGTTTTGCACTCCTGGAGGACAATTTTGGGTGGACTTGCGTAAATACAAGTAGGGGGAGGAAATATTTCTTCCTCCAACCCCTTTGAGGAGTCAACCAGGCCGTCGTCTCGCCAAGCAGGCCGCCGTTTCGTCAACCAGGCTGCCGTCTCGCCAAGCAGGCTGCAACTCTCCAAGTAGGTCGCAGCTCGCCAGGCCGCCGTCTCGCCAACCAGGTCGTCGTCTCGCCAACCAGGCCGCAGCTTGCCAGGCCGCCGTCTCGCCAACCAGGCCGCCGTCTCGCCAACCAGGTCGCAGCTCTCCAAGTAGGTCGCAGCTCGTCAGGCCGCCGTCTCGCCAACTAGGCCGCCATCTCGCCAAGCAGCCTGCAACTCGCCAAGTAGGCCGCAGCTCGCCAAGTAGGCCGCATCTCTCCAGGCCGCCGTCTCGCCAACTAGGCTGTCGTCTCGCCAAGAAGGCTGCAGCTCGCCCGGCTTCAGCCTGCCTAGTGGCCGAGCAGGCCGCTAGGTCGTCACTCGCAGGTCGCCTGTTCACCCAGGCCGCCCCCCACTTCTCGCCTAACTGCCAGCCCGCCCGGCTTGAGGGACTACCCCTGGTGAACTGCAATTAGCTGCTTACAACAACAGGATTTGGCTGTTGGCAGGCCAATCCGGGGGTATTTCGGTAATTTTCAGAGTAGTGGAGGTTGGTTATTTGCAGGCCATTCCCAGAAAACTATAAATAGACCCTTAAGGGTGCCTTAGAGAAGGACTTCTTCACTTTCTCTTCATCCTCCAAGGAACTTAGCTCGACATTGGCTAGGGAGGGGGAGATCTCTAAGGTCTTCCGGGTGTGAGGTAGGACCTCCACGCTAGAGCCGATGGTCTGTTCCTAGTTTCCTGAGCCTTTGGTCCGTGACATCCCCCTGGGTGTAGTAAGTGCGAGGTCACCCCGCTCAAGATACCCCGAACTCCACAGAGATAGATTTCTCGATTTTAACATCTTGGTGCGGCGAGCGTGGAGAGTGACCAACACAGAAGATCTCGGGAGAGTGTCATGGATGGAGCTCAAGGAGGTAGTGTTGATCTCGGCGAGCTCCTCAACCCAGGACCCTTTGTGGGGAGGGAAGAGTTCATGGCATCCATCCAAGGCATCATGGAGATGCTGCGAAGTATTGTTCCTCGGGGTAGCAGCTCCACTCAAACCCCCCAGGAGCTAGCTCCCCCCTGTCTCGATGAGTCGACTCCCAGGTGTCTAGGCGAGGTGACCATAGCAGGGGGAGAAGGAAGTGTATCAGGAAGACGACCCGGGAAGGAGAGGATGGGAGATGGGACCGAGCCAGACCTCTCGGGTCGGGAGTTGTTCTCCAGCCCGACGAGTGCCAGCCTTCCAGGTGAGCAGGTCACTCGAGTAGAGGCTGCGAGACCACCCCTTAGGGGGCCACCCTTCAGCGAGCTGATCATCTCAGCTCCCATTCCCGAGGGGTTCATAGACCCCGACATGGCTTACTATACCGGGAAGGATAACCCCATCCAGCACCTATAGTGGTTTAAGGATGTCATCTCCACCAGGCCGATGACGGATGCCTTCAAGTGTCGCCTATTCGCGATCACGTTGAAGGATAAGACAAGGGACTGGTTCCACCAACTCCCACCGAGATCAATTTATGGTTTTGAGGACTTGAGCCGGATATTTCAGCTTCTCTTCTCCACCTCCAAGAAGAGGAAGAAGAGTCCTGAGTCCATCTTCCTGATAAGGCAGGGGGCCAAGGAGTCGCTGGCCCATTACGTTGACAGGTTCCAAGAAGAGATCCTGGAGGTCCAGGAGATGTCGGGGTATGCCCTCCAGATGACGTTCACGGTGGGGTTGCGCGAGGGGTTCTTCACGATGAGCCTGACCCGAAAGGCCCCCCTTTCCTTCAAGGAGCTGATGGAAAGGGCGGCAGAGGAGATAGCCACTAAGGCAGCCAACCTGGAAATTGTCAAGAAGTTGGCAAGATTGATAGAGGCAGAGTCGAAGGAGCAAGGTGGCACGAGGCATCAGAAGGGAGAAGGAGAGAGGAGCAGAGAGCTCAGGCGCAAGACTTGGTGTACGTTTTTAAGATTTTTGGGAGTTTTGTACTCCTGGAGGCCAATTTTGGGTAGACCTGCGTAAATACTATTAGGGGGAGGAAATATTTCTCCAAGCCCCCCGGCCCCTTTGAGGAGTCAACCAGGCCGACGTCTCGCAAAGCATGACGCCGTCTCGTCAACCAGGTCGTCGTCTCGCCAAGCAGGCCGCAGCTCGCCAAGTAGGCTGCAACTCGCCAGGCCGCCGTCTCGACAACTAGGTTGCCGTCTTGCTAAGCAGGTCGCAGCTTGCCAGGTCTCCATCTCGCCAACCAGGCCGCTGTCTTGCCAAGCAAGCTGCAACTCACCAAGTAGGACATAACTCGCCAGGCCGCCGTCTCGCCAATCAGGTCATCATCTCGCCAAGCAGGCCGCAGCTCGCCAAGTAGGCTGCACCTCGCCAAGTAGGCCGCAGCTCGCTAGGCCGCCGTCTTGCCAACCAGGTTGTCATCTCGCCAAGTAGGTCGCAGCTCGTCCGACTTCAGCCCACCTAGTGGTTGAGCAGGTCGCCAGGTCGTCACTCGCAGGCTGCCTGTTCATCCAGACCCCCCCCCCTCTTCTCGCCTAACCGCCAGCCCGCCCGGCTTGAGGGACTACCCCTAGTGGACTGCAATTAGCCGCTTAGAACAGCGGGATTTGGCTGTTGGCAGGCCAATCCATGGGCATTTCAGTAATTTTCAGAGCAGTGGAGGTTGGTTATTGATAACTTCTCGATTGAAGTTATCTAGTCCCCTAGTTTTACATAATCGTTGTGATAAATGTGAAGAAATAACTTAAATTAGTATAAATGTCCATAAATTAATAGTCATTTTATTCACGCTTAATTAACATATTTTGCTTATGTTTTTCTTATTAGAAATGACGTAGAAATCGAACCGGCAAAGTAAGTGCAGGAATTGTATTTTGGCTGTGCAGTTGTTACAGAAACCTGTTGCAGTTGTTATAACAAGTCTGGGCGGTTTTAAAATTCGAATTTCGAATTTTGCACCAAAACTAAATATGGAAGGAGGCATCTATTGGAAATGGGCTGCTCGTTTTTAACAGGGGGTTTTTCATTCCTAAAGGACACGAAATTAGAGGGAGGAGAGTATTGGAGGCCATCATCTTGGAGAAGGAGAAGAATGGCTAGGTTTGAAGGCATCGGCGAGGAGAAAGAAGGCTTTGGAAGGAGATCTGATCACAAACTCCTGCACTTTTAACCTCTTTAATCATGTATAGTAAGATCTATCATGTTTGGTCTTCCCTTTCCATTATGAACTAATTTCATAAGTCTTGTATGTGAGAGTACCTTGTGGTGTTGTTATGTTTTGATGTTAACTTTCCCTCTATGAATGGTTGAAAACTATTTTTCTTGGATCTATATTTATTTCATGGACTGTTTGGAGTAAGTGTTCTTCTTCTAGATTGCGTAACAAGATTAGAGAGAGGAGTTACGTTGTTTAGAGTTGAATCCTCTATTTTGTATGGCGAGATTCGAGAGAGGAGTCGTACAAATCTTTAACCAAAATTCCACTATCATACTTCGTCGCGAGATTCGAGAGAGGAGTGACGAAAGTGCAATATAGATTATGAGATAGTGTTGGAAAGAAAGAGATTTCAATTCTCGCTAGCGAACTTGAGTTGTGTGTGTATGTTATTCTCATTTCATCTAAGTTAGAGATAACTAGGGGAATTAGGGTAAATGGATTTCGGAGATCGAGAGATAAAGAAATCTACTTTCAACTCGTCGCAGGATAGTAATTAAGCGTTCATGAGGGTTTATTCTAAGAACTCATCACAACAAACAAGTGAAATCACATACGAGACTATTTCTCCACTTTGATAAAAGTCTCTTAAGTAAGTGTTAATTAGTTTTAATTTTGTTAAGTTTAAGTTTTCTTTATTATAAAACTGACCCACTAAAGAAAAAGTATCCCACTTGGATTCACGGAACGGGTAAGGCTAGTAATTACGAGCACTAACGTTGCACTTCCTCTAGGAACGATAACTCAACTCATCACTTTATTACTTGATTCGACACGTGCACTTGCATGATTACGTAGATCCATTTTGGCAGTATCAAGTTTTTGGCGCCGTTGCCGGGGAAGCGCAACTGGTTTAGTGTTTTATTTCTCATAATATTAGTTAAACCTTAGTAGTTGGAGATCAAGTATTTTGTTTTTAATTGTTTTCTTGTCTTAGCACTTATTTCGAAGCTTTGTGGTGTATGTCAAGGTATAGAAACCCAGAATTATTGCCACTAAACTTAGAAATAGAGCGCACCTGTAGACAAAATCAAAGAAACCATAGAACGGAAAACATTGATCATCCTGAGATGGATAATAACGGACAACAAGTTATCGATGACATAGAGGGTCACGTGAACCATAACGGGCAAGCGAATCCAAATAATCAATACGTGCCGCCTCGAATGACATGTAGGGATTACAACACACCTTTTAGGGGAGGTTTGCACACGAGTATTGCCCGACCACCTATAGAAGCTAATAATTTCAAGATGGACCCTTTCATTATGCAACAAGTTCAACTAAATAGATTTGGGGGTCTTAACCATGAAGATGCAAACTCTCATTTAAAAACCTTCTTAACAATATGCGACATGTTTAAGGCAAATGGTGTGTCCGCAGACGCAATTCAACTAAGAGCATTTCCTTTTTTCCTTAGAAGGTCGAGCAAGGGATTGGTTGGACTCTTTACCCGATGATGCTATCACCACATGGGCCCAATTAGAAGATAATTTTTTAAATAAGTATTTTCCACCTTCTAAGAAGGCTAAGTTGATTAGAGATATCACTACATTCATGCAACATCATGGGGAGACTCTTTACGACGCATGGGAGCGTTTTAAGGAGCTGTTAAGAAAATGTCCACACCATGGGTTAGCACAACACCAACAAGTATCCACGTTTTACAACGGGTTGCAAACCGCAACCATGATTCTAGTAGATGGAGCCGCGGGAGGTTCCCTAATGAAAAAATATCCGGAAGATGCGTATACCATTTTAGAAGATTTAACGTCTAATAATTATCAAGCATATGAAAGACAAGCAACAAGTAATCCAGCAGGGGTGCACCATGTAGATCAAATCACATCCTTAGCCGTCGAAATGGCATCACAATTCAACTTGATTAACAAGAGGCTAGATTCATTATCTAATCCTGCACCTAGTGTACCACTAACGGTGGAACAATTAAATCTATTAACGGAGGAAGCCAATTATATAGGAGGACAACAGAGGCAAATTCCACCGGGATTTGCTAATCATTATCACCCCGAGTGGCGACATCACCCTAATTTCTCTTGGAGAAATAATCAAGGAGTGAACCAATTGTCGGGATTTCATCAAAATATGAATCCCACCCAAGGGAATCCTCAAAACAATCCTAGGAAGTTAACTGATGAAGTTATTGTGGGGATGTTCTAAAAGAATGAGTCTAGGATTGGAGGGATTGAGTCATCTCTAAGATCTTTAGAGACCACATTGGGGCAATTAGCAACCACGTTAAGCAAAAGGCCGATTGGATCATTACCTTCGGATACCATGCCTAACCCAACAAGAGAGGAACCTCCTAATCATTGTAATGCAATCGTTTTAAGGAGTGGGGTGGAAATTCAAAGTGGAGATGGGTTGTTAGAAAAAGCTAGAGATGACGAGAGGAAGGAACAAGGAAATGAACCTAGGGGGATGCAAGAAGAAGAGCCCGTAGAAGTTAAGGAACCGGAGATAGTTGAAGTCCAACCACTAAATAATAAAAAGAAAGAAATCATCTATCCTCCACCTCCCTTCCCATCTAGATTAGCGAAGACGAAGCTCGATAAGCAATTTCAAAAGTTTATGGAAATCTTTAAGAAATTAACTATAAATATTCTGTTTGCTGAGGCTCTTGAACAGATGCCTAGTTATGTCAAGTTTATGAAAGACATCTTATCCAAGAAGAGGAAATTCGTTGAGAGGGAGATAGTCGCCCTAACGGAAGAATGTAGTGCAATATTACAAAAGAAACTACCTCAAAAATTAAAAGATCCAGGTAGCTTTACAATACCATGTTTGATAGGAACGACATTTTCAGGGAGAGCATTGTGTGACTTGGGAGCTAGCATCAATCTAATGCCCTTATCTATTTACACAAAATTAGGCCTAGGAGAGATTACACCAACATATCTTACTCTACATTTGGCCGATAGGTCTTTAGCTTTTCCTAAGGGAATTGTTGAGGATGTACTGGTTAAGGTGGATAAATTCATCTTTCCAGCCGATTTTGTGGTGCTAGATATGGATGAGGATAAGGAAGTTCCTATTATTCTAGGCAGACCATTTTTAGCCACAGGACGCACCCTCATAGATGTACAAAAGGGAGAGCTAACAATGAGAGTCAACGAAGAGGAGGTAACCTTCAATATCCTTAAGGCCATGAAATTCCCTGAAGATAGAGAAGAATGCTATTTAATTAAAGAGGTTGAGGTGCCCTCTAGGTTGACACACGAGGAAGAAGATTTTGATCATAGATTGTTAGACATCTTAGTTAACGGCGAGGGTGAAGAAGATAAAGTAATGGAAGAAGTTGTTCACATACTCAATACATGTGAAGGGTTGCCACCATATAAGAGTTTGGAAGTGATAACTAGGACAAGCGAACCAAGAATGATAAAACCTTCTATCATTGAACCACCTAAGTTGGAATTAAAACCACTACCTGAACACCTTAAGTATCTATTTCTAGAGGAAGATAACACTCTTCCGGTCATAATCAATGCATCATTAAGAATGGAAGAAGAGTTAAAATTAATTGAGTTACTAAGGGAGTTTAAGGAAGCGATTGGTTGGACTCTTGCCGACATCAAGGGGATTAGCCCATCCATCTGTATGCACAAAATTCTATTAGAAGATGGGGAGAAAGGATCCATCGAACATCAACGAAGGCTTAGTCCTCCAATGAAGGAGGTGGTGATGAAGGAAATCATTAAGTGGCTGGACGCGGGCATTATTTATCCTATTTCAGATAGCAAGTGGGTAAGCCCGGTGCATTGCGTACCAAAGAAGGGAGGGATAACACTTATTAAGAATGAAAATAATGAACTTATACCTACTAGGGCTGTCACGGGATGGAGGATATGTATTGATTATCGAAAATTGAACAAGGTGACTAGAAAAGATCATTTTCCGTTACCATTCCTTGACCAAGTCTTAGATAGATTGGCAGGTGGCCAGTATTTTTGCTTCTTGGACGGATATTTAGGATACAACCAGCTTATGGTTGCACCAGAAGATCAAGAGAAGACAACATTTACATGCCCCTTTGGTACATTTGCATTTAGGAGACTATCATTTGGATTATGCAACGCTCCCGCCACATTTCAGCGTTGTATACTGGCAATACTATCCGACCTCATCGCTCGAGGCATTGATCCGGCAGAGTATGGAATCGAGATATTCATGGACGATTTTTCCATCTTTGGTAAATCGTTCGATGCTTGTTTGGCATGTCTGGGGAGGGTATTGGCCCGCTGTGTTTAGACTAACTTAGTACTGAACTGGGAAAAGTGCCATTTTATGGTACGAGAGGGCATTGTGTTAGGACATAAGGTATCGAGTCAAGGACTAGAAGTGGATCGAGCAAAGATTGAAGTGATAGAAAAACTTTCTCCGCCAACGAATGTCAAGGGCATTCGTAGTTTCCTCGGTCATGCCGGATTCTATAGGCGGTTCATTAGAGTTTTTTCAAAAATCACAAAGCCTTTATGCAATTTACTCGAGAAAGATACACCCTTTATTTTCAATAACGAGTGCTTAGAAGCATTTCAAATGTTAAAAGAAAAATTAATCTCGGCACCCATTGTCAAGGCACCCGATTTCTCATTACCCTTCGTTCTCATGTGCGATGCGAGCAACTATGCGGTGGGAGCCGTGTTGGAGCAAATGCACGACAAAGTTTTCCACACCATTCATTATGCTAGTAAGACTCTTATTAACGCCCAAGTGAACTACACAACTACAGAAAAGGAACTCCTAGCGGTAGTTTTTGCGTTCGACAAATTCCGAGCTTATCTGATTAGTTCTACAGTCATAGTTTACACGGACCACACGACAATCCGATATCTAGTGGAGAAAAAGGAGGCTAAACCTAGGCTTATTAGATGGGTTCTACTCCTCCAAGAGTTTGATTTTGAGATCAAGGATTGTAAGGGGGCAGACAACCCGATTGCAGACCACTTATCGAGATTAGAGAATGGGTGTGAGAAACACGTACACGTTGAGATTAAGGAAAGTTTCCCAGATGAGAGTTTGCTTGCAGTCACAGAAGGGAGCATCCCATGGTATGCTGATTTCGTTAACTATATAGTTAGCAAGGTTTTTCCACCGGATTTTAGCTACCAACAAAGGAAGCGATTCCTTCATCAGGTGAAGTTTTACCTATGGGATGAACCGTATCTATTTAAAATTTGTGCTGATCAAATTATTCGTAGGTGTGTGCCCGAGATGGAAGTTCATAGTATTCTAGAAAAGTGTCATGCATCACCCTATGGAGGACACCATAAGGGAGACCGGACAGCGAGGAAGGTTTTAGAGTCAGGATTCTATTGGCCAACCTTATTCAAGGACTCTCATCATTTTGTAGGACAGTGTGACCGTTGTCAATGGGTTGGAAACCTTCAGCGGGGAGCAAGCATGCCCATGAATGGAATCCTTGAAGTAGAAGTCTTTGATGTATGGGGGATTGATTTCATGGGCCCCTTTGTCAACTCTGATGGAAATTTATATATTTTGCTAGCAGTAGACTATGCGTCGAAGTGGATAGAGGCGATAGCCACCCAAAGGAATGATGCCAAGGTGGTGCTAAAATTTCTAAGATCTAACATCTTCACTAGATTTGGTACACCGAGGGCCATAATTAGTGATGGAGGGGCGCATTTTTGTAATTTACAATTTAAAACTTTACTAAAGAAATATGGTGTAACTCATAAAGTAGCTCTTGCCTACCATCCGCAAACCAATGGCTTAGCCGAGGTGTCAAATCGTGAGATCAAGACCATCTTAGAGAAAACGGTGAATGCAACGCACAAGGATTGATCACGAAAGCTAGGTGATGCATTATGGGCCTATAGAACGACGTTTAAAACTTCGATCGGATTAACACCATATAAAATGATCTATGGGAAAGCGTGTCACCTACCGGTGGAGTTGGAACATAAGGCGTATTGGGCAATTAAGAAATTAAACTTTGACTTCCAAGAGACGGGCAATAAAATGCTATTGGAAATTAATGAATTGGAAGAAATTCGGTCCAACGCATACGAGAGCGCCAAACTTTATAAAGAGCAAACAAAAAAATGGCATGACGCAAGATTAGCGGTGAAAGAGTTCAAGACCGGGCAATTAGTATTGTTATTTAACTCAAGACTTAAATTATTCCCGGGAAAACTAAAATCGAGATGGTCGGGACCATTCATAGTGACGCAGGTGCACCCGTATGGGGTAGTCACGATTTGCAACGAGAAGGATGGCTCCGAATTCAAGGTAAATGGCCAAAGACTAAAGAAATATCATATAGATACCGAACGTCGGGAGTCGACGATCGTGAAATTGCAATGACGGGTGACGAAGAGATACGTCCGGCCGAGACGTTTTAAAGGAGGCGCTTGGTGGGAGGCAACCCATCGTATCGTATAATATATATATATATATATATATATATATATATATATATATATATATATATATATATATATATATATATATATATATATAAATAATAATAATGATAATAATTATATATATTCGTTTGTTTCATTAAGTAAAAAAAAATGTGTGTTGAAGGGAGCAAGGCCATATGAACCTAGTTGACTATGCTCAATAATTTTTAGGAGTGAAAATGCTGGAGGAGAGAAAACTAAAAAAAAACTGAAATGAGAAAAATCTGTAGGACTTTAAGGTAAAATGGATTTTGTAAAACAGAAGGCAGTTGTTACAACGCTATGAAAACATGCGTTATGGAATTTTTTGTTCTGACTGTTTCTTCATGGATGCCGCGGAAGACCTCAAGCCGCCGGTTCAACTGAACCGGCGCGCGTGAATCGCCACCCCGGCGGTTAGAGTTAATTTAAATTGAGTTAATTAGGTTTTGAAATCTAAACTCAATTTTTTATTGTAAAAAAAAACGGTTCAATGTTATTTTAAATTCCTTAAACCATTACACTAATTGCTTGCACTTATTAACTATTAAATGGCTGATTCCCTCACACCCGCTGGGTTCTAGGGCAAGAGTGGGAGCGGAGAGTCCATAGGCATAGCGTTGAACGGCGGCCTTGAGATCGGCGAGGAGCAAGCCGCAGAAGCTCTGCCTCTCGGCGATTTCGACCCGGCCGGCAGCGGCCAAGCCCTGGCTAGTCGTTTTCGAACCAGGCGGCGCATTTCTCTGGGCTGTGCGATCAAGAGTGAATCGACACGGGGTGAGTTCTGGGGCAGGATCTCCGAATTTGTTGAAGGTCAAAAGAAAAGGGGGGCGAGGCGATCTGCGAACAGCTTTGAGACAAGCGTGATCGTTTTTCCATGGAAGTGTGTAGTGGGCGGTGAGTACAAGCGCACCAGCTGCATAACACGGGAGGTGGGCAAGTGTTTATTCTCTTCATTACTGAAGCTTTTTGAGGTATAACTCTTAACCTTGCACTCGTGGAGAGAGGAGCAATTGGTGAATAATTTATATTTATATTATTCTTTTCTCCTGTTCTGTGTGTTGTGATTAGCTGGAGTTATGTCATCTAAACGGAGGTTTAGTAAGAAGAAGGGGAAGGAGGTCGTTAGAGAACAAGCTGTAAAATTTTCGAGTGAGGCAGCGGAGTACTGGTTTCGCTCATTGAAAACGCTCCCTTTCATCTTTGAAAGAGGATTTAAAATGGAAAAGAGGGCTTGGAGTGTAACCTATACTGAGCAGATCAAGGCACTCCAGTGGGAGGTCTTCTGCCATCCGAGGACTGAGGCTATTCTCCCCATGGTCTATGAATTTTATGCAAATGCTAAAAGCATAGAGGGGCAAGTAGTGACTGTTAGAGGGAAGGCAGTTGAGTTTTCTGCAGAAATGATTAGTGATATGTTCAATTTGGAGGATCATGGGTATGACGACTATGCTGAAATTCTTAATAAGGTGTCTCTTCAGGAAATGACAGATACAGTGTGTTGCACACCGACACCAGAGTGGGCAAGTAAGACACATAGAGTACTGAAGACCTCTTGTCTAACTAGGGAAGCTAAAGTGTGGCTGCTATTTATTAATGCTAGTATCATGCCCACTCGGCACCCGAACACTATTACATTGGATAAGGTGGCGTTGATCTACGGTATTATAAAGGGCCTATACTTTGATTTGGGAAAGATTATTACATTGCAACTTCGGCAGAAAATTAGAGAGGAGAAACCTAAGCAACTATGGTTTCCTACCCTCATAACCGAGTTATGTCTGCAAGCTGGTGTGGAAAAGGATGAGGAGGACATGGTTACACCTGTAAAGCGACATATTACTGAAACGGTTGTCGAAGTCAACGTCAAGGTTGCTGCGGAAACACAGGAAAGGGGACGTAGTTGGAAGAAAGGGGGTGCAGCTCAGACTTCCCAGGCACCAATAGTTAAACCAATGCGAATTGATATTCCAGTGGTCGACCATGGCACTGATCCCGACCTATTGATGGAGCATATTGAGTATATCAAAGCCTATCAGCGATGTCACCATTTGTTTGCAAGGGAGAAATTTGAAGATATTCGTACCAACATCCGTAAAATCATGGAGAAAAGGAAGATTTCGGTGTCTGAGCCGAATTTTAGGATGATGGGGCAGTTCGACGATGAAGGCTTCCTCTTGACTTGTGACAAGACTAGAGTTGATCCAGCAATAAAAGCAAACGGGGATGATGATGACGAGGACGATGATGAAGAGGAAGATGCTGATGAGGACGAAGCTGACGATGAGGATGCCGAGGACGATGAGGAGTAGGATCTCCCCAGATTACCCTTTGTTTTGCATAGTTTTGACTATATGTTGTTAACGGATATATCATCCATATTTTGTTCTTCACTATTCCGGGCAGTTTATGAGTATGGACTATAGTCTGGGGGATTTATATTTTGTGGTGTGACGCTATGAACGCTCCATTTTGGTACATTACAATTTGCATTTTCATAATGTGCTTATGTGCTAATTGTAACTCCAATTTGATTTGATACGTTATCATGCACATGATCTGAACTATTTTAATACATTATTACTGATTAGGATTGGGCACGGAGGACGCTAACTGTTATTCATTTTGGATAAACAATGCATGGTTGTCAAATGTGTTTCTTTGATCTTTACTGCTTCATGGTTGCCAATTATTACTAAGCGGAATTCACATTTTGATTGTCAGGCCCAAGTTTTGATAAATGATGATGTTGTTTCCATTAGTAAATGATTATGTTGCGTTGATACATGATTCGGTTTAGCAGTTAGCCTAATTTATTTGATATGTTAGTTAAAATAGAGAATTTTCATTACAATGTTTATTATTCTCATATATGAACATACCATCATATTACCCTTGCATTTTAGCTTATCACTTGGGCATTTAATTTGGAAAATTGTGGAGAATGAATTGTTTCCAGGTATTTGCACACATTTTAAGCGTACAGATCATTAGGACGCAAGAAGTGGAACTCTATGCACGAAAGTCCTACTTGGAACATTTCGACAAAGTAACTTGCGGGCACTCCTACTTCAGGGAAGTTCTTTGCAGTCATTTCCGCTCTTTTATATGATTTTGTACTTATTACTACAACTATTTTACAATATCATAGTCCAACGATACTTTTGCTAGGGACTAGCAATTCATTTAAGTGTGGAGGTGGGGGTATTATAACCCCTACCATTTGGATGAATCGTTCAACCACGTTTTGAATGATCTTAGTTCTTGTTTCATTTAATCAATAGACTATTCTAGATATATTCAATGATAATTGATTGGTATGGCTGAACAGTCCAAAGAGTTCAATTAGTGAATTTGAAATTAGTAAGATTTTTTGTGATAAAAGCTCACTTAAGCATTTTTGTTTTTATGCACAAAATTTTTGTTTACTTTCATGACAATCTTTTGATATTGACCTCTACAAATAACGGGAGGGGCGAGCAAGAACTAAGTCAACGATGTAAGCCAAGACATGAGCTTAAGTAGTTATTCCATTTTGATCTTCACTAGAATAGATTGAGCTTGAACTTTTTCATACATATTATTTCATGCCTAAATTCCCTATATTTCGACTAGTTGTATCTTAGTAAGTTCGCCATTTATGGGTGTTTAATTTTTATAAACAAATGATTGAACTTTATAGTGATATGCGGCCTAAGTATATGCCTACATACTTGGAATGATCCCAACTATGATGATATAAAAAAAATATAGAGAAATTTATGTCATAGTGATATGCGGCCTAGGTATGTGAAAACGTACTTGGAATGATCCCAACTATGAGTAAAAAAAAGAGCAAAAATATGGTTGAGCATCATAGTGATATGTGGCCCGGGTATGTGCACTTATACTTGTTGGAATGATCCCTACTATAAAAAAATGTGTTAAAGAATATATGTTGTCAAACCCCATAATACGGTGAAGTACTAAGACTATTAACTAGGGAATGTCATTTCGTTATCAAGGTTATCCATAAATTTTTAACCAAGCCAAGTTTATCCTAATTTCAATTGAACTACTAACTCATGTGTATGCTAAATCGAAGCTTAGCCTATTCTTATCCTTTCCAATAAATACTGAGGTTCAATGAGAAAAATTGCATGGGAGTAAATTACTTTTAAAGAAAAGCACGCACCGCACTAAGATACTTATTTGAGCGTTATATTCTATCTAACTAATGAATTTGTGAATTTTGAGCTCTTATTGATTTCTAAGCCTATCAGTTAAGTAAAGTGAATTTCTTGAGTAAGCTTTGATTAAGTTATTTTACAAGAAGGATCATTTGAATTTGCATCTTGATAGTATATTTTCATCCAATCCATTGATCTGAATTATCTTTGCTAGGGACTAGCAAAAGTTCAAGTGTGGAGGTGTGATAACTTCTCGATTGAAGTTATCTAGTCCCCTAGTTTTACATAATCGTTGTGATAAATGTGAAGAAATGACTTAAATTAGTATAGATGTCCATAAATTAATAGTCATTTTATTCACGCTTAATTAACATATTTTGCTTATGTTTTTCTTATTAGAAATGACGTAGAAATCGAACCGGCAAAGTAAGTGCAGGAATTGTATTTTGGCTGTGCAGTTGTTACAGAAACCTGTTGCAGTTGTTATAACAAGTCTGGGCGGTTTTAAAATTCGAATTTCGAATTTTGCGCCAAAACTAAATATGGAAGGAGGCATCTATTGGAAATGGGCTGCTCGTTTTTAACAGGGGGTTTTTCATTCCTAAAGGACACGAAATTAGAGGGAGGAGAGTATTGGAGGCCATCATCTTGGAGAAGGAGAAGAATGGCTAGGGTTTGAAGGCATCGGCGAGGAGAAAGAAGGCTTTGGAAGGAGATCTGATCACAAACTCCTGCACTTTTAACCTCTTTAATCATGTATAGTAAGATCTATCATGTTTGGTCTTCCCTTTCCATTATGAACTAATTTCATAAGTCTTGTATGTGAGAGTACCTTGTGGTGTTGTTATGTTTTGATGTTAACTTTCCCTCTATGAATGGTTGAAAACTATTTTTCTTGGATCTATATTTATTTCATGGACTGTTTGGAGTAAGTGTTCTTCTTCTAGATTGCGTAACAAGATTCGATAGAGGAGTTACATTGTTTAGAGTTGAATCCTCTATTTTGTACGGCGAGATTCGAGAGAGGAGTCGTACAAATCTTTAACCAAAATTCCACTATCATACTTCGTCGCGAGATTCGAGAGAGGAGTGACGAAAATGCAATATAGATTATGAGATAGTGTTGGAAAGAAAGAGATTTCAATTCTCGCTAGCGAACTTGAGTTGTGTGTGTATGTTATTCTCATTTCATCTAAGTTAGAGATAACTAGGGGAATTAGGGTAAATGGATTTCGGAGATCGAGAGATAAAGAAATCTACTTTCAACTCGTCGCAGGATAGTAATTAAGCGTTCATGAGGGTTTATTCTAAGAACTCATCACAACAAACAAGTGAAATCACATACGAGACTATTTCTCCACTTTGATAAAAGTCTCTTAAGTAAGTGTTAATTAGTTTTAATTTTGTTAAGTTTAAGTTTTCTTTATTATAAAACTGACCCACTAAAGAAAAAGTATCCCACTTGGATTCACGGAACGGGTAAGGCTAGTAATTACGAGCACTAACGTTGCACTTCCTCTAGGAACGATAACTCAACTCATCACTTTATTACTTGATTCGACACGTGCACTTGCGTGATTACGTAGATCCATTTTGGCCGTATCAGTTATTTGCAGACCATTCCCAGAAAACTATAAATAGTCCCTTAGGGGTGCCTTGGAGAAGGACTTCTTCACTCTCTCTTCATCCTCCAAGGCACCTAACTCAGTATTGGCTAGGGATGGGGAGATCTCCAAGGTCTTTCCGGTGTGAGGTGAGACCTCCACGCTAGAGTCGAGAGTCTGTTCGTAGTTTCCTGAGCCTTTGGTCCGTGACATCCCCCTGGGTGTAGTAAGTGTGAGGTCACCCCTTTCAAGGGACCCAAAACTCCACAGAGACTGATTTCTCAGTTTCAACACATACCCAATACGGGGAACCATTATAAAAATCTCTGTGTTTGTGTGCTTGTCTTTTAGATAATTTTCATTCCTCAAAAAGGCACGACAAACACTTATTCACTCCACTCTAGGTGATTTAGGTCGATGCTAGATACTTTCAACTAAAGACGAGACCTTATCATAAAGGCATCATCGGCCCTAATGAGTCAAAAAGCTAGTTGATACCATCATTTCTTATGAAAATTATATTGTCATTCGTTCCCATCAAAAGATTTGGTGTGGTTGACCCTCCTTGATCGTTAAGTGATAGGGAGAATACCTTCCAAGTGAAGAGAGAACCTAAAATAGGTTGGAGGCCTCAGGAGTGTTTGTCCGATGGGACCACCCCCCCCCACACACACACACACCCCAACCCACCCCCCCCCCCCCCCTCGCACCCACTCTCATTTCCTATCAAGGTAATTTTACAACTTCTCACCAGGTGGAGTTGGAATCTTGGGAGTGTGAGTCCTTTAGGATCCCCTGATTACCATTACCCTATGCGTGTATATGCAACTTACGAAGGAATCAGGTATGCATATGTGCGAGTATGGCTATATGCTAGCATGCAAGTGCAAGCATAAATGCACGAGTGTGTAAGTGTGAGTATGCAGGTACCAGTATGCTAGCACGAGTATGAGATTGTGGAAAATACTTTTGAAGGCGTATCAACCAATGACAATGATCACTCAAACTTATTTCAAGCCTATATACCTTGCGAGCACTCAACACGTTCGCGCCTGAGTCTAGCAAGCATCATACACATGCAAGTATGAAACAAAACAGGCGAGAAAAAATATTACCTTTTCTTTGAATAAGTTGGCGAGCATTACATTCAAAAAACCAAAATGATTCCTTGAATAAAGGTCTGTCCAAAAAGTTTTTACAAGTCTTATAGATCTGCACAAAAAAGGTCCTCAACAACTAAGCATCATCATCGCTTGCACCACCTCTGCCGAGGTACTTATCGTCATCGACTCAGTCGTCCTTGTTGTCATCTTCGTCGACATCGAAGACCTCTTCCTCTTCATCCCTATCCTCATCATCCTCATCCTCGACATCATCAAAATCAGATGATACGACGAAGTCAGGGGAGTTGGACTTCTCGGCAAGAAGGATCGGGATGAAGTTCATTACCGTCAAACTAGTTGCCTCCAATATGAGGTAGCCATCGACCTTCAAATTGTTCAGGATGATGTTCCTAATTGCTCGCACGATGTCGCAGCGAATCTGAGGCATCTCATCAACGTGCATGCAGATCTTCTTTCCTTCTCCCACAAGGCCAGTTGTCGATAGTTGTTGCTCGGCCAGGCAAGTTTCCAGCTCAACAATCCTTACTTAGGCGACTTCTAAAGCTGTTTGGGTGTTCGTCAACTCATGCTCTAGCTGGGACATCATTGTCGACGCGATCTCGGCATCTTGCGAGTAACAAAGGTGGTCATCAGCAATATAATCGGCGAATAACAAGAAGTGGTAATGTAAGGACACTTCATTCATGCTACAGTTACCTTATAGACCTTGCAATTAATAGCTGTGGGTCTAAGAGTGAGGATGGTCTTGCTCAGCTCTTTGATTTGCTAATGAGCAGCTAGTATGCTCTTCGACATGTAGTGGTTGAGCTTGGTTGATCACAGGAGCGAGCGCGAGGTCTAGTGTGTAACATCCCTAGCCCATATAGACCCCCTTGCTAGTGTTAGGGTTTGAGTGTCGAGTTAGGGCAAAGAGATGACCCGAGAACTCCTTAAGCTAAGGAAAATTGCTATGTGCACCCCCAATGTGGGCAAGTCAACCTAGTCCAATTTACATCCAAATGAACTCACCACCTCAAAGTAAGCTCCCCAACACCTCCCTAACCCTAAAGGGGAGGCAATTGACCAATGGACTCATGGCTTGGTCAACGAAGTTGGCCAAATTGACCAAAGTCAACCCTAGCTCAACATAGGTCAACTCAACCCGAATTGGCTCGATTACACTCCTTATGGTCAAATTGACCTCACCCCTAGCCTTATAATATCATTAGGGTCCAGATTAACCCAAAAGACCCATCATGAGGGTGTTAATTTCTCCAATTTGACCAAAGTCAAGTCTAGACCAATTTTGTTCAAACCTACACCTTTTGGACAAATTGGCAAAATTAGGGTCCCACCTTGGCCCAACCAACACAAGGAGGTGTCATAGGACTCAAGATTAACCCATGGGACCAGTCAACCCATCAGTTGACCAAGTCAACACCCAAGTGATGTAAACTGAAACATAGGCTGTAATTTTAAAATATAAATTGAGAACCTTTAAAATAAATGTGGCGCGGGAGGACTTCTCGGGCTATTTTAAACGGATAAAATGATCTAAGCTTCGCAAACTATCATAAGGTCACCGCATGCTCGTACTAACATCATGAATCTCCATTCCAAGGCACAAGAATTAATTGGTGGCATACACGTGTAACAAAATAACTGTAATGAGGAGATAACAATTAATTAGGTCAAGCTCCAACAATTACTATTCATTTAAAATTTGAGCATAAAACACCTAAGGTTGCGCAGAGTAGAGGTAGAGAAGTATACCCAGGGAAGAGTGGCAATGGCTGACGGGTCTTCGGGTAGGTAAGGAAAAATGTTGTAGGTCGCCAGAAATAGTGATGACTGCCGTTGAAGAATCACTGGAAGCAGCCCAGAGCTCTGGCGGTAGCAGTGGATGCTGGAATAGAGTGTTGGGTCGACAGGAAGTGGGGGAAAACGCTGGAGGATCCCAGATCCTGCCGGAGGATCCCAGATCCTGCCGGAGGATCCCAGATCCCGCCAGAGAAGGGTGCAAGGGAGGTCGATGACGCCCTTGGAGAGATTTGTCATCCTCATCGATGGAAGACAGAGCTTCAGGAGAATCCTTAGTCGGGAAAATGAACGCAGGATGCGCGGTGGCTTCAGGCAATGAAGGAAGTGCTCGATCGGTGAAGGAGGTGGCGTTGGCAGTTTCGTTGAGGAAGGAAGCCTCTGGAAGGTGCGGCTTTAGGCGCTGTTTGTCGGGGAGATTAAGGCGGCGTTGGGATAACCGAATGAAAACTAAACAGTTTCGTTTAATCCATTTCCCAGCAGGCTATAGCAGTGAAGGGAGGAAGGTTTTATAAGGGAGGATTAGGTTTAAATTGATATTATCAAACCTTAAACATAGGAAATGTTAGAACATATGAATCTCTTTGATAATGGTTGTAATGCAATAGTGGCTTATTGGAGAGAAAGTGGAGGGGAATTTAACGGCCGGGCCAACTATTAGGGATAGGGGACATTTAAATAAAATAGTTAATTATTTCTAGCTTGCCCTAATTAACCTATCTCCTAAAATATCAGACCTATGCATTTAGGGTCTCGTTGGCCGGTCACACCAACAAGCTAAACAAAATTTGCACGAACAATATGCGTGATACAAAATAAAACTCAAGCGCTCATAACACGTGCAATACAACTCTACGCTACAAAACAACCCAAAAATACGTGAAAGCGTGCACTACAAAAGTATGAAAACATGTGTGATAATAATACCAATAACGACGCGATGCGGGTTGCATCACCAAGTCAACCATGGTCTAAGTGGAGCCCAATGAGAGGAATAAAGGCTCAACCCATTTCCTATGGGCAAAGGCCTTGAACCATGGCCCATCCTACAACCCACTATGTTTATTAATTTAATTATTCTGATTATTGGGATTTAATTACATTTAATGGTTGATTAATGTGGGAATTTCAAATTTATGAAGCAAAGAGAAGAAAATTCATGGAGGGAGGCCATGGGGCACACCCTTCCTCTTACTTAATCCCACCTTTCATCTCTTTTGATGCTTAGGAGGAGAATCCCATCAATTCCAGTCGGCCAAAATCAAGGAGGGTCATTAATGGTCATGGCCTACCACCCCCTTTCATGGCAACTCCATAAATACCCCTCCCCATCCCCATTCGACCCTTTCATCACCTTCAGAAGCCCTCAAGGAGTCGAAATTGTGTGCTGGTTCGAAGCTTTTGGTTGAGGATAGAGGAATTGAGCAAGCTCGATAGAAACTGTCACCACCATGGCCACCCGCCGGAGTGGTCACCTCTAAGCCGGGAATCAGGCACATTTCTCCTACTCTCCCCGTGTGCTAGAATCCTAGATCCCTAGGTTGAGAAATCGGGCTCAATAAAGTTTGATCCAAGTGAGAATTTGGAGAATTTCCTTTAAAAAATGAGGGTCGGGTTCACCGGAAAACACCTCCTCCGGCAGCCAAACCACCACCAACCGCTAGCCACCACCTCAATGGAGGTGGTGGTGGCTGGCTGGGGAGGAGGAGAGGTGGCTGGGAAATTGGGCTGGAAGAAGCTCCAGGCCGGAGCAATCTAAGTCATCTGCTATAGGTAGAAGATGAAGGATGTCGTTCAAATGTTTTAATATATTAATTAATATATATAATATATTGTATTTTGCCCCCTTAATATGCACTTTTTGATACTGAAAAATGAGGCTCTTAGGGGCAGAATCATGAAAAGTACCCAACATGAAAATGGTAGCCCTAAGAGTCTAGTATAGTTAAAAATTAAAATCAGCCCATTGGGAGCAGTTTGCCTCCCAGTATGGAAGTTTTAGTGGGATTGGTCCGTAGGTGGGGACATTCCATATTTCTTGAATAACTTTTAAATGGTTAACATTATGGGGATGAAATTATGTTCATGTAAGAATATGCCTAGATACACCTACAGTCCAAAAATGAGAATTTTTGGACAAATTCTTCCTATAGTTTTTGGTAAAATTTGATTTTTCATAAAAGTGGAGTATTTTGGTGGAATATTATTATAATGACCCCAAACTTTTGTGTGAGTCTCAATAGGGAAATATAAATCTCAGGTAAAAATTTCAAGTCATTTGGAACTCTGCATGTGGGTGTAATTCCAAGGCATGAGGTTATGGCTTGTGATATATGATGTGCATTTAACCAAAAGGTGTACCTTGTGAATTTACCAAGATTGGCTTTGTAAAATCTAGTGCAATTTTATACATGCACTTATTTAGTAAAAGTACACCTCCTCATGAAGTTTTATAATATTTGGAGTAGATTTGCTTAGCAAATGAATTAATTAGTATTTTATTACGTATAAGTTTTAATAAAATTAGGGTGACTAAAATAGTTGCAAAAATTATGAAATCTTGCCAATAAAAATGATTTAGTATGACACACACTAGATAAATTAATTGGAATTTTTGAAAGTCAGAATCTTAGAGTTGAATTTATAATTATCATTTTTGCCCCTTCTATATTATTGGGATAATTATGCTCAAATTGAGTTATAAAATTATACATTTCAGGAATAAATATTTACGCATCATTTCTAACCCCTAGTAATTTTTCTGAATTATTTGATGAATATTTATAGTATTTCATGAGTTTCATGATCTAGTGGATCGGATTTTTGTAATTAGAAATTAAATATAAATATTATTGGAATGATATGAAATTTGGTCCAGACCTGTTATTTATCATTATGACCATGTGGAAATTATTTAGTATTATTTGGACCCTACTTTATGTTCAAATCCACTAGTGACTTATATTTTAGGAAAATTCAATTAAGGTCAATTTAATTTAGAAAATTGCGAAACTTTGGAACTTCTTCAGAACTGAGTATTCAGACCCCTGTAATTAATCGTATGTCATTTGGATAAAATATTTGGTGGTTACAACCCTTAGACTCATATCGATCATTTGGGTTGCATATAGTAAAGTCAGGGGGACGATGGTTAGATACGATACAAATTGGTTCTTGTCAGGTTGGGGTATTTTTAGGACCTTGATGTGATGTTGGTTGGAGTCCTAAAGGATTTACTCAGAGGTGGTGTGAGTTAGTGTACATGGACCCTAAGGGGTGTTGTTAAGTTCGAGATCAACGAAAGATCGTTGTTCCCCTATATGAAGTACAAATCATCATAGACTTTTTAAGAGTAACTATGTGAGAGGGTTTATTAAAGGGTAGTCACTAACAAAACTAAATATCTTGAGAAAGGGAACGATGGGGTTAATCCCATCATAGTTCCTAGTACCGTTGCGAGCCCTTCATCGGGTAGACCTAGGGATGTCCAAGATCAACCTTAAATTGCTATGTATAACTAAAATTTAGACAGGAATAGTCTATTGGGTTGAAGGGATAACTTAGCAATCTCATCCGTCTATGGGTTGGAATGATTCAGGGCTTGTCAGTCCTGGAACTAGAGACTTGGTGTGGTGATATTACCGACTAATTCGTCTGCGAGCTGAAGGCTCGGTGATGCATAAGATTTAAGGATGGGTTAGTCATGCAACTGGAGGCTCGGGTAGGTATTTTCATACCTGGTAATTTTTTTGTGGTGGGTCATTCGGTACTGGTATAGTCGGTACTCCAACAAAAGTATGTTGACTCTGGTGAGGAGTATAGGTTTTAGTGGAGACAAGTAGGATGTTTATACCGAGGTCTAGAAGAGTATCCCCTAAATGCACACCCGACCATAAATTCTGGTAGTTGTCAGTAAGAGTACGCAAGGGCTCCACTGTTGTGTTTTTAGCGTTGAGGCGTACACAAGGTCTAGGCCAAGTAGTGTGCCTACTCGACTAGGAGTAGAGATACATGCTCCATTGTCACCGTGAGCCACGATAGTTGGTACCTGAGAGGCTACCTACCTCTAAAAAGTTGGGAATGTTCGAAAGGTCTGTGAGCATAGAGTCGGGTGGGTGAGTTGCATTATAATCATTGCATTGCACCGCATAACATGACATATGTGGGTAGTATAGTTTAGCTTATGTTTCTAGACCCTCATGGTATAAATTAGTATGAGATTTTTTATATGATGAGTTACCTAGAAACTTTAACTTATAAGTTTATACAAGCATTCATATAAGTTAAGGTATGCTTCTGTGATGGTAGAGTAGTTGTTTTTTACTTTCCTAGATTTATGCAGCTCTTCCTTACTGTTTTTGTATTGTACTTTGTTACTGCTCATTACTACTGCTTTTTTATTGCTTATACTGGTATAGAATAGCTAGAATTATATGTAAATACCACTGTCACATGTTTGTACATTCTACTACTATTGGTCCTCCGCTTTCTTCCTCTTGTGCGGTGCCTAGTAGTCGCGGGGGTGAGGAGAGGATGATAATGGCTTAGTCTTTTGACTAACGGTCGGTGGATCACATCATTTTAGGGATGCGTGTAGACACCGCACCAGTTTAACCAGGTGGAACCAAAGATTGAGCTACCAAGATCGGAGATGCAGTTGTCGCACACTACTTCTACTACCCGACGACAGGTTAATGAGTATTTTGTTTAGCTTCCGCATATAGTTGAGAGAGAGAGGGAGAGTTTTGTGTTATGGTTATGTACTGGGCATTAGCCATATTACTCTTCTCGTTTGTTATCTCATTATGGACCTTTCCTTTCTTTTGATATTTATATATCTATGTTGTGATATTGCGGACTGTTTTTATTACTTCTTTTCTCGTTGGCCATATGTATGATTGTACTTGTCGGCAGGGTCGTCGTCTTGCGCTGTCAGCTAACTCGTAAGTTGGTGTCATTATAAGGCGACGGTGTTGGGCATAAAATCTCTCCTCGGTTTTTCCCAATTACCGGGAGGAGGGATTTTACATAGTGTGCGACATACTCAGGAGTGTCATCGTGGAGCGACTCGGCATCTAAGCTACCATAGAGAGCAAATGTGGAGTCATGCACTTCGCCTCTATTTTCCCATTCGTCAGACCATGCAAGCAGGTTTGTACTAAGGGTCACCGCATGCTCGTGTTAGCCCTAGGTCACCAATGGTGACCATAGATATCCTCGTTGCTTCCTCCTTGTCCCTAGTTTGGATGGAGGTAAGGCTCACCAACCTTCAAGGGGTTCGCCTTCTCGCCAAAGACCGTGTCGGTGACTTTAAATTTCTTTCTTGCGGGCATCTGGGGCTTGGACTTGCACTTTATTTTTTTCCTTCCTCTTCCATGAGGAGTCTCCATTCTTGACGGGTACCCTCGGATTTTTAGGACCCGACGACAGGTCAATCGGGGATCTCGACACCTCCTCCGCAAAGTAGATTCCTCATGCCCTATTGAGAAGTATCGGCCTCCTTCGTCGCAGGGAGAGGCTTGCATGAAAGAATGCGAGTAGCTGCAGAAGATAAGAAGATGGAGTTAGTCCCCGCATTCAAAGAGAGAAAGGTACAGAAGAAGGAGAGTATGAATGATGCTCACTCAACAGTTCACCTTCACCCGGGAAAACCTGCGCTAGTTGAATGACATGTTATCATCAGTAGATAACCTCAAACTTATGACATCGAAAGGCGTCGATAAGCTGCTCCCTTAGCCCTTCAAGCAAAGGGTGGAAGAATATATACTCTGATGGTTGCTGCGACTGACCGATAACTCCTTCAAAGTTGTCGTTGAAAATGACCAGTCATTCGCCCCAGCGATAAACCTTGTTTGTTTTACCGTTTAAGGAGAAAAAATGATTGCACGGGTATACGACCCCTTCGCTGGTCTCCCCAAAGGAGAAGATCTTCCTGAATACAGAAAGTTTGAAGGCGGTCTTCTCTGATCACAAGAATCAGAGGAAGCCAGTACAACCCGTATTCGTCGAGGAAGGGTCCTACCACAGCCAGGTTAGCAGAAGTCAAGGTCAACAAGTCAAGATAGAAGTCGGACTCAGCGCACAAGACCGCGGAAGGCCTGGGCGAGTATGGCAAGCTCCTTCCGCATACTCGCAAGGTAGGCGACTAGGCAAAATACTCGCCCAGCCCGTGCGAGTTCCCCTTGGAAGTCGCCTAGTCTCCAGTGGGTGGAGTATAAATATGACCCCCCTCCTTGGATTTCCCTATAAATAGGCCCCCAGGGGTACGAGATGAACGATGGAAAATCCTCTACAGGATACTCGTGAGCTCTCCTTTCCGGATACTAGTCGAGTCTTTGAATTCCATTTCCTAAGTGACTAGGTCGCGACCTTGCGACTTAGTCATCAGCTAGTCTCCCTCGTACCTAGTTCGGCCATTTTTGGTTGAGAATGAGCTACTCCTTTCGAGCATCCAGGTACGTGGTAGGACCTTCCCGCCGCAACATCTGGGGTCTTTTTTGCCTTCATTCTTCATTTTATTCATCCTAGCCGTCTAGTCTTACCCTTAAACCGGTAACCTTAGGAGGCCATGATCCAAATTCTGAGGTTGGGAATTTCCTGGCTTCAATAAAGCCCATGATCATCACCACTCGGCTGGGACTGATCTGGGCGGGGACTATTCCATAGTACCTAAGTTGTAAAAAGTTGTGATAAGCGGAAAATGGCAAACCAGGCACAGGAACACTCAAATTATCCGAGCCCAAGTAAGCCAGATGCAACCAAAAGAGCAAGAATCTTGTACTATAAAAATTTTACAGAGCGAGGCAAGCATGGCGAGACATGATTGTCAATGTACCCGATGGAAGAAAAAAATACAAGGCAAAAACAAGTCGCGCAGACTCAAGGAGTAACCGCCGTCTTTTCTGCTAACCGCTACAGAGTTCGCTAAAACTGCTAAGTCGCCAAACCGCAACCTAGCCGTGCGGGCTGCTCGTTATTCCAATGCTAAACTATATCATCTAATCTGAAACCCGCCTAACTGCATGCGGTTGCCTTGCCTCTAGATCGTGCGCACTACTGTTGCTACCAAATTGAACCAATCGGCCAGAAGTGGACAGCTTATTGAACTAAATAACAAGTTGCAGAAGAGAAGACCGTCTGGTCGCAAACCGCGACCTGCTGCTAACCACTAGTTGCTAACCGCAGAGTCCTCACTTCCCTGACCGAAGTTAGAACCAAGTCTCTGGATTTCCAGCACTACACGCACAACCTGCACAACACAAACTGGTCAACACTACAAACTGCGCGACTAGAAAATTCTGTCCGCAGCAACTATCCGCAAGTTCACTTACTGTTCAGTTGGTTATTAATTGATGTGACAGGTGGGTCAAATTTATAGGCGCAGAGAAGAGTGTAATCAGCACCCTAGGCGATAGGATAACTGACTTATCTCGCGACGAGCACCAAGTGTATCCGCCAAGCAGTGGATACACAACCAGACCGCCGCGACTAGGCAAGACAGCCAGTCTGTCAAGGTGGCACCACCATGGTCGGATACCAAGACAATCCGCCTTGTCTCCAAGGCCAAGCTAAACTTGATCGCCATACAGGCGGACTCTGCGAATTTGCCTCAGTCCACCTACTTACGGAGACATCTCCAGCCTGCACCCGCCTGCGAAAACCACTCCAGTCTGCATAACCTGAGCTCGTAGACAAAGCACATAAGGCTGACTGCTGCAAAACTCGGCGAATAGAAATATCAGTCCGCACAGACCGTGCGACCTCATGGACTAAGCTAATCTGCACAACCCGGCGAACTCTGGTACCAGTCCGCTCTAACCGGTAAACTCCGCAGTTACCACCAACCGCGCCACCAAAGCTAGACCAAGGCACACGCCATGCCAATTTCACGAGCTCCAGTCCAGCCTGCAACCCGAACTCTGTGAACTCCATACGAGTCTGCACCTCGCCGGTTTTGGCGAGCTTCGCAAATAGCCACCCTATCTGCACGGTTACATTCTTGGAATCAACTACCTGCTGACCACAAATCGGCCTGGCTAGCCGCCTCCTCTGTCCCCACAAACTGTGTGAACAAATCTCCTAGACCTCCAGAGCATAAGCTGACAGCAGCACCTTTGCCGACTTGGCTAGCCACCAGTCATGCCCGCATAGGCGACGCGGACAGGTCACCTAGGTCGCCCAGTCCACCACTTTCACTTCATAATTTTCAACACTCCCCCTTGAAGTGAGAAGTGGTGACTAGCCCCAGCAGTCCCTGTAACCGTGAACATGGCCTCTCCGATAGCGGCAACGAGAAGATGTCTGCGACATAGTCCTCATTCCGCATGTACCAGATCATAAGAGATCCCTTCAGCACCTCCCCAAAGGAGTAATGATTGTCTCTGCCTTCTTCTCCAACTTTAACACTCACTTGTACGTCATACGAGTAACACTATCAACCTTGGGCACATGGTCACAAGCCTCGTCACCCCTAATGGCAGTCACCTCCTCATCCTTGGCGCTTTCCACTTACTCGACTCCAGTGGTGCCTTCACAGCTAGAAGGCTCTTGATCGACCAGAGGGCCTGCGAAAAAATAAGAGACCGAGCTCACCGTGTTTCCTTTGCAAAATCGAGCTGGTGGGTTGGTGATCCTCTTCCATCTCCGAAGGGCCTGATCATGGCTAACCATCTCTGTTGTTTCTTCTGAACCAGCTCCGTTCCCTGGCAAACCTGGAGCATCGCTCCCCTTATTTCCTGAATAAGAAGCCTTTGCTCTGGAACTAGAAGCATCTGGAGCATCGCTCCCCCTACTTCCTAAACCAGAAGCCTTCGTCCCAGAACTAGAAGTACCTGGAGCATCGCTCCCCCTACTTCCTGAACAAGAGGCCCTTGCCCCAGAGCTAAAATAACCTGGAGCTCCTAGTGATACAGGCAGCTCCAAAAGAAGATCCTTATCAGCCTCCTCCTGTCCACTATCCAACCTGTTCTCCTTCAGCTCCACAGAGGATCCACCTCCATATGACGTCAGCTCGTCGAAGACAACATCTCTCGAAACCATGAACTTCTTCGTCACTGGATCCATACACTTCCACCCCTTCTTTTGCTCATTATATCCCATAAAGACGAGTTTCCCTTCCTTTGCATCCAGCTTTATCCTGAGAGAATCTAGGATGTGAACATAGCAGGTATATCCAAACACCCGAGGTGTTCTACGCTGGGCTTCTCTTTGAACATCAGCTCGTGAGGAGACTTAATGTTGATTGGACTCAGAGGTATCTGATTGATGATATACGTCGCGCAGGCCATCCTTTCCGCCCAAAAAGCCTTAGGAATGCCTTTTCCATGAATCCAACACTTGCAGGTCTTCGTCAGATGAAGGATCTTACGCTCTACTACTCCAGTTTATTGTAGAGTATGCCCACAAGAATGCTTTCTTCGGATTCCATGTTTCCTGCAAAAGTTAGAGAACACGATTGAACTGAATTCACCTCTGTTACCCATTCTCATCTTCTTGATCCGCAAGCCAAGTCGGCCCTCCACAAGCTTCTTGAACTCCATAAACAAACGAAACGCATCTGACTTCTCCTTCATGAAGTACATCCAAGTGTACCTCATGTGGTCGTCAATCTACACAAACAAATATCTGTGGCCACCAAGACTGACGGTGACGGTCGGTCCCAACAGCTCATCATGGATTAACTCCAATGGTTGAGAACACCTGGTCTGTGATTTATCAAACATGAAGCGATAAGCCTCACCGTATTGGCATCCCACGCAAACATGACTGTCGCCGAAGGATGATAACCTAGGCAAGCCTTTCACAAGGCTCCTCAACGCCATTGCTTTCAACTTGTCCATCCCTACATGTCCCAGTCTTTCATGCCAGATAGCTGCAATATCATTGGCCCTCATCTGATTAACATAAGAACTTGTTGAAGCCACAACCAAGTCCTCATCCTTTCGCCCTATATGAGCAATGTTCGTCGACTGAAGGTTCACCTTACAGTCCTTCTTGAAGTGGCCAGGATGGATGTATTTATAACACCTTGGCCCTTCCTTCCTCTTTATATCATGCTTAAGAGATACACTCCTCTCTTTATAATATGAAGTAGAGGGACCATCATCAGCAGCCGACTTCTTCTTCTTGTCCCATCTCCATTTCTTCCCTGAGAAGAGCACCTCACAATCTCCTCCAGAGATGGTGACTCCATCCATCTGACTTACTAAGCTCTCATGCGAAGCCAGTAGGCTCTCCAACTCCAGCAAAGACGTCTGATTGGCCCAACCTTGAATGAAGGTGACAAAGGCCACATATTCCTTCTGCAAACTGCGGACTATGTGCTTCTTCAGCTTTGCCTCCAAAATAGGCTCATCAGGGTCCAATACTGAAATCTCAGCGCACAAATTCTTCATCTTCAGGAAAAATGTTGAGATGGACAAGTCTCCCTGAGTTGCTGTCGCCAACTCATTCTCTAGGAATTGTAACTGAGCTGTATTCTTCCTGTTGAACAATCCATCGAGGGAAGTACAAATCTCCGCAACAGACCGACATCATGATGTGGTCAAAGAGTTTCGATGAGATAGCCCGCTTGAGAGTAAACTCCACTTTCGCGTTTGTCTTCCTCCAAGCTCTCATCGCATCAGCATCACCACCAGCAGCCACCTCTTGCCTTTCGTTACCACAATCGATCTCCCAAAGATCCTCGCCCAAAAGATAGTTTTCCATACATGACTTCCACTTTTAAAGTTGATTGATGTAAGAAGCTCAATTCCAAGACCTCTTCTCATTTCACCTTCCATGTACTGAACCTGGAAAACTCAGACTGCAAAAATTAATTAAGCAAACTGACGGTTGATCACTACTTAGCCTTTGTTCCCTCTAATACCATGTAAAAATTTATGATAAGCGGAAAAAGGGAAACCAGACGCAAGAACACTCAACATATCCGAGCCCATGTAAGCCAGATGCAACCAGAAGAGCAAGAATCTTGTACTATGCAAAATCTTTACAGAGCGAGGCATACATGGAGAGATATGATTGTCAATGTACAAGATGGAAGAAGAAAATATACAAGGCAAAAACAAGCCGCGCGGACTCATTGAGTAACTGCCTATTTTGTTGCTAACCGCTACGGAGTCCGCTAAAACTGCTTGAGCGAACAAGAAAAAAAAAACAGACCAAAAATTTGGAGCAATGTAAACTTTATTATCCAAAAAAGGTATCAATTACGATAGTATAGCCTCCCTTTTATAGAATGGAGGAGATGATAGAGATTACAATTAAGTAATGTGGGACTAAAAATTTACAAGTATATGCGGTTTTACAATTGGACAAACCGGAGAAGTCATGTGGTTAGACAAGCCGGCTAACTGCCCGACATCCAACAGAAGGAGAGAACAAGCGCCACAGAGAGCAAGCCGCCATATGAGACCGCTAGACCGCCCGGTCTCCAAGTCTTTTGAGACAAACTGCCAGACCGCTGGGATACCAAACAGCAACAACCCGGCAGACAGGCCGGCAAGGATAAACCGCCAAACCGCCCGGTCTCCATACTACAACACTCCCCCTCAAGCTGGAGCATAGATATCAATCTTGCCCAGCTTGTGGCAAATGTGGAAAAAGGAAGCGGACACTGGCTTGGTGAAGACGTCTGCCAACTCGTTGTCGGAAGTAACGAACGGAGTACAAATCTATTTCTTCAAGATCTCTTCCCGAATAAAATGACAGTCGACTTTTATATATTTTGTTCTCTCATGAAAGATCGGATTTTTGGAGATGTATATCGCGGCTTTGTTGTCACAGAACAGAGGAAGAGGATAGTTGTAGACCTCTCCTAAGTCAAGCATGAGACCCCGTAACCATTTCAACTCACACGTGGTCGATGCCATACTGCGATATTCCGCTTCTGTACTAGACCTGGAGACTACAAACTATTTCTTTCTCTTCCAACTCACAAGATTGCCTCCAACAAACATGCAGAAACCTGATGTTGACTTGCGGTCACCTTTGTCATCAGCATAGCTCGAATCTGAGTATGCTTCAACCCTTAAGTGACCATTCTTCTGAAAATGGAGTCCTTTCCCTGGTGCTGCTTTAATATACTCCAATATCCTCAGGGCAGATTGTAGATGACACTCCCTAGGAGCTTGCATGAACTAGCTCACCTTGCCAATAACATAAGAGATGTTGGGTCTGGTTACCGTGAGATAAATGAGTTTGCCAACCAGACGTCGGTACCTCGTAAGATCAGATAGAAGAGGTGAGTCATCTGTCCAAGTTTTGTCTTCTCCAGCAGCCATGGGAGAACGGGCAGGTTTAGCACGAGTCAATCCTGCCTCCTTTAGAAGATCAAGAGCATACTTCCGTTGGGAAAGGATCATGGAGTTGGGCTTCCTAGAGATTTCAATCCCCAGAAAGTATTTCGGGGAGCCCATATTCTTTGTGACTAGGTGTTGATGGAGGTGTTTTTTTGTCAAAGTTACCCCATCCTGGTCATCGCCAGTAAGAAGAATGTCATCAACATAAACCGCAAGAACTACCAGACCAGAGGAGGTTTTTCGAACGAACAAGGAGTGATCGGCTGAACTTCTTGCAAAACTAATGGCCGTAACAATGTCGCTAAACTTGTCAAACCAGGCACGAGGGCTCTGCTTGAGGTCATAGATAGCCTTCTTTAGCCGACATACTAGTCTCCCCCTGAGCAACATACCCAGGAGGTTGCTCCAGGTAAACATCTTCCTGTAGATCACCGTAGAGAAAAGTATTCTTAACATCCAGCTGCGAAATAAGCCAATCCCTGTTGACAGCGATAGAGAGAAGGACCTGAATGGTGCTGAGATGAGCAACGGGAGAGAAAGTGTCGAAGTAATCAACATCATAGGTCTGAGTGAAGCCTTTGGCCACCAAGCAGGCCTTGTAGCGATCCACGCTGCCATCGGGATGGAATTTGATAACAAAGACCCAGTGGCAGCCAACTACATCAGTGCCCAAAGGCGGGGGAACCAGGGTCCAGGTAACCCAATCACTAAGGGTAGAAATCTCCTCATCCATTGCAGTCTTTCAATGAGGAATAGTAAGGGCCTCCTGGTAGGAACGGGGGGTGGCAGTGACCGAGATAACCAGTGCAAAAGCTCTGCGAGAAGGGGTAAGATGATCATAGGAAACAACAGCAGCAAGCGGGTGTTGGGTACATGCCCGAACCCCTTTACGAAGAGCAATGGGGAGATCCAGGTCAGCGGGTTCCTCAGTATCCGGAGCATCCGTGCTGGAGAGAGCTGGCCCGGGAGTAGAGAGAGACAACGTCAGAGATGAGGGAGATATTGTGGAAGGTGGACATGGCGGAGGAGAGGTGGATATGGTGGAGGTGGTGGAATGTCAGTAGGTGTAGAGGGAACTAATGGTTTGATATGATAAGTAGGATCAGCAGGAGTAGAGGAGGAAACTGGAGACGAACTGCTGGCGGGTAACGGGGTCAAAACAACAATAACCTTTCTGAGTGGTAGAGTATCCCAGAAAGACATATTTAGTGGCCCGTGATGAGAGTTTGTCACGGGTGGCAGCGGGAGAGTTCACAAAGGCGATGCACCCAAAGATGCACAAAGTAAGAGGAAACTGATTCTTGGTCTGATAAAGAATGGAAAACGGGTGGAACCATTGAGAACTGTGGAGGGAATGCGATTGATGAGATAGCAGGAGAGGAGTACAACATAACCCCAATAGGAGCGAGGAACGTGCAGCGATGTCATCAGAGTGCAAGCGATATCGAAGAGGTGACAATTTTTGCGTTCTGCCACCCCATTTTGTTGTGAGGTGTTGACACAGCTAGTTTGATGAATAATGTCATGTTGCATACAGAAAGAAGAGAAATCATTGCTAAGATATTCCTTAGTATTATCAGAACGAAGGAGTTTAATAGATGTAGCAAACTGAGTCTTAATCATATAGTAAAACGATGTCCAGACAGAGAATCGTCTGAAACGATTCTTTAGAATATACACCCACGTAAACCTAGAGAAATCATCAATAATGGTGACAAAATATGAACTACCTCGACCGATGTTGAGGGTACGAGCAGGACCCCATACATCAGAGTGAACGAGATCGAATGGACGGGAAGAGTCCTCGTCTTTGTGTTGGTGGGAAGGAGGAGCGGTGATGCTTGCCAAGTTGACATGCATCGCTGTTGGGTACATTGGAAAATGTGTACCCGATTTGAAGAAGCCTCACCCTGCTCAATGATATACATCAAGGTGTATTTGATGTTGTTTTGAGTTTATATGTGCAGGTTAAGTAAATGCAAGAATGCAGGAAAAATTTCTAAGTCCATATGTCGACACCAGAAGAAGCAATGTCGACACTTATAAAGGCTTGTGTTAACACTGGAGAAAAGCTATGTCGACACTTGGAGTTAATTGTGTCGACACTTGGAAAGGCTGTGTCGACACCTGAAGAAACTGTGTCGACATACAGAGGCAGAGTCGACACACAGAAAAACTTAGTCGACATCAATTGTGTCAACATACAGAGGAAGTGTCGACATACAGAGAAGTTTAGTCGACATCAGCTGTGTCGACACGCAGAGGCAGTGTCGACACATAGAAAAGCTTAGTCGACATCAACTGTGTCGACACACAGAGGCAGTGTCGACACACAGAAGACTTTGTCGACATCAACTGTGTCGACACTCAGGACTTGTGTCGACACACTACAGAGTTTCAACAAAGTTAAAGAAAAGAAGTGATTGTGTCGACACACAGAATCAGTGTCGACACATTCTACAGATGCTGTGTTGAGAAGCAGTGTCAACACCAAGGAAGCTGTGTCGACACCATCAAGGCTTGTGTCCATACTTAGTCTACTTGTGTCGACACATGATGAAGTTCAGTCTCGACACTTTGCTGACAGACAGAATTTCAAGAAGTGACTAGATGACATGACAGCTGCCATTACCAACCGGTCTACTGCAACTGTCAGAACTGTCAGAAGTTTGTTAGAAACCGGATCAGCCGGTTACCATGGAGGAAGTCTATTTAAAGGCATTCTTCATCAACAGAAGAAGACGACTGAAAAAGAAAATACACATACAGAATTAAGAAGATTTTCGTCAGAAGATCTAAGAAGAAGTTGGAGAGAGAGAGAGAGCTCCATCTATTGAAAAGAAGGAAGGGGCTTATATCAACAAGTTCCTGAAGTGCAGTTGCTGAATTAGGCTGCCAAGAAGGATTCAGATTGAGATCTGAATATCAAGAAAGAAGCTGATTGAAGATCAACTTCACAGGAGTTCAACCCTACTGAGTTCACATTCAAGAAGCTTTGAAAAAAGCTAAGAGTGGTTGTTCTCTGCCATCAGATTCTTCCAAGAACTGATCAAGAAGTCATCCATCCTTTCTCTCTCTATTAGGGTGGTGGTATATTACGAACTTAAATCAATTTACTGTAGGATCTTTATAAGATCTGAGTTGTAAGCCTGTGTTTATAAAGGCTGAGTTGTAGGAGAGTTAGATCTTTGAGTGGTAGGTCTGTGAGCCTGAGTTGTAGGAGATTGTGATCTCTGAGTTGTAGGCCTTGTTGAAGGCTGAGGTAGGGCAGTTTGCCTGAGCTGTAGGAGTGTGGACTCACTCTGAGCTGTAGGAGCCCTGTTGGGGTTCTGATCTACTGTAAGATCTGAGGATCTGAGGTGAAGAGAAGAAGTTAGGCCGAATCTAGCACACTGCTAGATAGGCGAAGGGGGAAAGTGGATGTACCCAGACCTTGAGGAACCACTATAAAATCTATGTGCAATCTGTGTTGTTGTGATTCTGTGAATTCTGTGATGTGTTAGCTGTAGCATTATCCGCTTTTAAGTAATAAACTGAATAGATTTGCTGCCTTAGAAGAAAAAGGAATTACACCTATTCACCCCCCCCCTCTAGGTGGTTAGGCATTAATTCTTTCAATCGCAGTTGAGAGGTGGATGATGCGGAGGGAGGTGGGGCAGAAGCTGGCGAAGAAGCCGGGGAGGAGCATGACTAAGGTGAAGATGCCATTGGAGAAGATCTGTAGAGGAGGAGGAGAAGGCGGATAGAGCAGAAACGTTGTCGAGAAAGTAGAGGCCGCCACTCTCAGTCTCAGTAGCAATCGTCCATTGGGAGTCCGGATCCTGAGAAAAACAAGAAGTAGGAGTGAATGTGACAAAACACCGTAGTTGCTTACATAGAGAAGTAACCGATAATAAATTACAAGGGAACTTGGACACATAGAGGGTATCCGCCAGGCGAAGAGACGGAGTGACGTGAACCACTCCCGTCCCATTGACCGGAGAGGAAGAGCCGTCTACAACAAAGACCAGGGGCAACCGATCATGTGCTTCTAGAAGAGAAAAACACTGAGGATTGCCTGTCATATGATTTGTAGCACTAGATTCGATCAACAATCTGCCGTGAGTAACAACATGGGTACTACCAGAAGAGGTGATCACCAAGACGGACTGTGTGGAGGAGGTGGAGGCCATAGAAGGGAGACCGTACGAGAAAAGCAGGAAGTGAAGAGAAAGAAGGTCGTGGAGACAAGGGAGAAAGACCAAGCCGGGCGACCAGCAAGCAAGACGAGCTGCTAGGAAGGCCGCAGTTAAGAAGAGAGCAAAGTAGAGGGAAAGAAGTCGCACGGCTAGATATAAAACCGTGCGAACAGTAGAGAGAGAAGACCGCGCGAACTGGGAGGAGTTCGCGAAAAAGCTAGACAAGTCGTGCGAATAGAGAAGAGACCGCACGAATAGAAACTGGCCGCGTGAATAAAGGTAGATCTCGGCGAGAAGAGGCAGAGCAACCGCAAAAACAGGTTGCGGAGAAAAAGAAGAGGAAGGTCGCGCACACAACGGGAAGCGACAAAGCAGAGACAAAAACCGCGTGAACAGGCGCGACAAAAGAAGAAACAGAGCGCGAGAACAGGTTGAAAACATGTCGCGAGAACAAGGACCAAGTCGCGCGGACAAGGCGCAAATAAGCAGAGAAAACAAGTCTCAAACAGGTCGCGAGAAGGAGCAAGCCGTGCGGGCAGGTCGCGCGGACATAGGAAGCTCACAGAATCAGGAGGAAAAGACTGAAGGCTCTGATACTATGTGTGAACAAGAAAAAAACAGACTAAAAATTTGGAGTAATGTAAACTTTATTATCCAAAAAAAGTATCAATTATAATGGTATAGCATCCCTTTTATAGAATGAAGTAGATGAGAGAGATTACAATTAAGCAATGTGGGACTAAAAATTTATAAGTATATATGGCTTTACAATTGGACAACCCAGACAAGTCGTGCGGTTAGACAACCCGGCTAACCGCCCGACAACCAACAGGAGGAGAGAACAAGCGGCACAGAGAGCAAGCCGCCACAGGAGACTGCTAGACCGCCCGGTCTCCAAGTCATCTGAGACAAACCGCCAGACCGCTGGGATACCAAACAGCAACAGCCCGGCAGACAGACCGACAAGGATAAACCGCCAAACCGCCCGGTCTCCATACTGCAACACTGCTAAGTCACCAAACCACAACCTAGCCGCGCGGATTGCACGTTATTCCAATGCTGAACTATATCCACTGATATGCAAATCGCCTAACCGCACGCAGTTGCCTAGCCGCCAGATCGCGCGCACTGCAGCTGCTGCCGAACTGAACCAAGCTGCCAGAAGCGGACAACTTATTGAATTGGGAAACAAGTTGCAGAAAAGAAGATCGCCTGATCTCAAACCGCGACCTACTGCTAGCTGCTGGCTGCTAACTATAGAGTCTGTACTATCCCTGACCGAAGTCAGAACCAAGTCCCTGGCTTTCCAGTGCTACCCGCACAACCTGCACAACACAAATTGGTCAACACTCCAAACTGTGCGACTAGAAAAATCTATCCGCAGCAACTATCTGCGAGTTCGCATACTGTTCAGTTGGTTATTAATTGACGTGATAGGGGGGTCCTATTTATAAGAACGGAGGGGAGTGTGATCATCGCCCAAGTCGATAGGATAACTGCCCTATCTCGCGGAGAGCACCAAGTGTATCTGCCAAGTAGTGGATACACAACCAGACCGCTGCGACTAGGCAAGACAGCCGTCCGCCAAGGTCGCACCACCAAGACCGGATACCAACCCAATATGCCTTATTGTCAAGTCCCGGCCAAACTTGATCGCCATACAGGCTAACTCAACGAATATTGCCCCAGTCCGCCTACCTGCGGACATAGCTCCAGTCCGCACGTGCCTGAGGATACCACTTCAGTCTGCATAACCCGAGCCCATGGCCAAAGCACACAAGGCTAACTGTTGCCAAACTAGGTGGATAGAAATATCAGTCTGCACAGACCGCGCGACCTCCCTGACTAAGCCAATCCGCACAACCCGGCGAACTCTAACGTCAGTCCGTGCCACCAGAGCTTTTCCAAGGCATACGCCATGCCGATCTCACGAGCTCCAGTGCAGCCCTCAACCGGGACTCCGCGAACTCCATATGAGTCCGCACCTCGCCGGTCTTGGCGATCTCTGTGAATAACCACCCTATCCGCTCGGTTACATTCTGGGAATCAACTGCCTGCTGACCACAAGCCGGCCTGACTAGCCTCGTCCTATGTCAGCACAAACCGCGTGAACAGACCGCCCAGGCCGCCAGAGCACAAGCTGACAGCATCAACTTTTCTGACCTGTCTAGCTGCTAGTCCTGTCCGCACAGGCCGCGCGGATAGGTCGCACAGGTCGTCCGTTCCACCACTTTCAGTTCATGATTTTCAACATAAGTATCTGGCAATACTCCGGCCACAGGGGAAGTCGTGGACCAACTTCAAAGTGGTGGATTTATAACCTCGGGCTCGCGAGAGACCCTCAAGATACGGATGCTCGGGGCAGGCGAGAAGGATAGATAAGCGAGTGGGACCATGGGGTCCACTTGCGTGTAGCAAGATGAGCGGTCCCTACAATAAGCGAGACTTCCCGCTTAGGGGCGCGAGAAGACCTCCCGCGGCGAGATGACCTCATAGCAAAGGATTCCAGCGAGATGGGTAGAGGGGTCCGTCTCAGCAATAGGTGCTCATCCACTCGCCAGGAAGAAAAGAGGTCGTTTTCATATTTCCATGTCAACAGGGGATTTTACTCTTCTACCCCGGGCTTTTTTACCCTTTTACCCTTAGTGGTCTGCATATAGCCCCTCAGAACAGCGGAGTTTGGCTGTTGGCAGACCCAGTCAGGGGCACCCTGGTAATTTCAGAACAGTGCAGTTTGGTTATTGGCAGCTCAGATTCAGAAATCTATAAATTGGCACATAGGGGTTCTTTAGAAAGGGGACCTTTTTTGACACTCAGGAATTTGCGTCATCATTCTTCTGTGCTTTCTGAAGAGCTCCAAGCCCGACTTTTGGCTTTGGAGGGGAAGCTCTCAGTGATCTTCTGGGTAAACGGTGGGACCTCCCTGCTGCGGCTTTGGTCCAGTTTTCTAGTCCTTCACGACCAGTCGGAGGTCGGAGCTTGGGCCAAGTAGGTGTCGGCTACGCCCCTATTTTGCGAACATTTGTCGAAGTCAAATTTTGGCTTCCACAGTGGATGAGGAGGATGAGTCTATTGTCCAGAAATATTTTTAGTCACTTCCCTCGGCGAGGAAGCCTCGACAAGTATCCTTCCGGTAAGAATCTCCTGATGAAGTCGTCCAGGTACTTATATTCAGTAATTGATTTCTTGATGGTCACACCCTTAAAATTCCTCGCATGACTAACACGTTGAGTAGTCGCATTGTCACCCATTTCAAAAAAAGCGAGAATAAGAGAGTGAGTACAAACGGCGAGAAAGAGAGAAGGCGGAAGTGCTCGCGGGAATCAAAAGCAAGTCATCGATTGCGTAATAAATACAAACCCACCACCCCACCCAAACCCCTATTTTATAGGTGGGGGGCAGGCGGACCTTATACTGATCCACACTGCCATCGGGATAAAATTTGATAATAAAGACCCAGCGGCAGCCAACTACATCAGTGCCCAAAGGTGGGGGAACCAGGGTCCAGGTACCCCAGTCAGTGAGGGTAGAAATCTCCTCATCCATTGCAGACTTCCAATAAGGAATAGTAAGGGCCTCCTGGTAGGAACGGCGGGTGGCAGTGGCCGAGATAACAAGTGAAAAAGCTCTGCGAGAAGGGGTAAGACAATTATAGGAAACAACAACAGCAAGCGGGTGTTGGGTACATGCCCGAACTCCTTAAAAAGAGCAATGAGGAGATCCAGATCAGCGAGTTCCTCAGTATCCGGAGCATCCGTGTTGGAGAGAGCTGGCCCGGGAGTAGAGAGACGGACGGAGGAGATGAGGGAGATATTGTGGGAGATGGACATGGTGGAGGAGAGGGTGGAGGTGGTGGAGGTGGTGGAACGTCAGTAGGTGTAGAGGGAACTAATGGGTTGATATGAGAAGTAGGATCAGTAGGAGTAGAGGAGGAAACTGGAGAGAAGTAAAATGCATTTCAAAGAAGGTGACATCCGCAGAGATGAACTGCTGGCGGATAACGGGGTCAAAGCAACAATAACCTTTCTGAGTGGTAGAGTACCCCAGAAAGACACATTTAGTCTCCCATGGTGAGAGTTTGTCACGAGTGGCAGCGGGAGAGTGCACAAAGGCGATGCACCCAAAGATGCACAGATTAAGAGGAAACAGATTCTTGGTAGGATAAAGAATGGAAAATGGGGTGACACCGTTGAGAACTGTGGAGGGAATGTGATTGATGAGATAGCAGGAGAGGAGGACAACATAGCCCCAATAGGAGCGAGGAACGTGCATCGGTGTCATCAGAGTGCAAGCGATATCGAGGAGGTGACGGTTTTTGCATTCTGCCACCCCATTTTGCTGTGAGGTGTTGACACAGCTAGTTTGATGAATAATGTCATGTTGCATACAAAAAGAAGAGAAATCATGGCTAAGATATTCCTTAGCATTATCAGAATGAAGGAGTTTAATAGAGGTAGCAAACTGAGTCTTAATCATATAGTAAAATGATGTTCAGACAGAGAATAGTTCGGAGCGATCCTTTAGAAGATACAACCACGTACACCTAGAGAAATCATCAATAAAGGTGACAAAATATGAACTACCTCGACCGATGGTGAGGGTAGGAGCAGGACCCCATACGTCAGAGTGAACGAGATCGAATGGACGGGAAGAGCCTCGACTTTGTGTTGGTGGGAAGGAGGAGCAGTGATGCTTGCCAAGCTGACATGCATCGCAGTTGAGAGGTGGATGATGCAGAGGGAGGTGTGGCAGAAGCTGGTGAATAAGCCGGGGAGGAGCATGACCAAGGTGAAGATGTCATTGAAGAAGATCTGTAGAGGAGGAGGAGAAGGCGGATAGAGCAGAAACGTTGTCGAGAAAGTAGAGGCCTCCACTCTTAGTCCCAGTAGCAATCGTCCGTTGGGAGTTCGGATCCTGAAAAGAACAAGAAGTAGAAGTGAATGTGACGGAACACCGTAGTTGCTTGCATAGAGAAGTAACCGATAATAAATTGTAAGGGAACTTGGGCACATAGAGGGTATCGGCCAGGCGAAGAGACGGAGTGACGTGAACCACTCCCGTCCCATTGACCATGGAGGAAGAGCCGTCTGCAACAAAGACCAGGGGCAACCGATCATGTGCTTCTAGAAGAGAAAAACACTGAGGATTTCTGTCATATGATTTGTAGTACTAGAGTCGATCAATCATCTGCCGTGAGTAATAACATGGGCACGACCAGAAGAGGTGACCACCAAGGCGGACTGTGTTGAGGAGGTGGAGGCCATAGAAGGGAGACCGCGCGAGAACAGCAGGAAGTGAAGAGAAAGAAAGTCGCGGCGAAAAGGGAGAAAGACCAAGTCAGGCGACCAACAAGCAAGACGAGTGGCTAGGAAGGCCGCCGTTAAGAAGAGAGCAAAGCAGAGGGAAAGAAGTCGCACGGCTAGATATAAAACCGTGCGAACAACAGAGATAGAAGACCGCGCGAACTGGGAGGAGTTCGCGAAAAAGCTAAACAAGTCGTGCGAACAGAGAAGATACCGCACAAATAGAAACTGGCCGCGCGAATAAAGGAAGATCGCGGCGAGAAGAGGCAGAGCAACCGCAAAAATAGATCGCGGAGAAAAAGAAGAGGAAGGTCGCACACACAAGGGGCAACGACAAAGCGGAGACAGAAACCGCGCTAACAGGCGCGACAAAAGAAGAAACAGAGCGCGATAACAGGTCGCAAACAGGTCGCGAGAAGAAGGACCAAGTCGCGTGGACAAGGCGCAAACAGGCAGAGAAAACAAGTCGCAAACAGGTCGCGAGAAGGAGCAAGCCGTGCGGGCAGGTCGCGCGGACAGAGGAAGCTCACAGAATCAGGATTAAAAGACCGAAGGCTCTGATACCATGTGCGAACAAGAAAAAAACAGACCGAAAATTTGCAGTAATGTAAACTTTATTATCCAAAAAAGGTATCAATTACAATGGTATAGCCTCTCTTTTATAGAATGGAGGAGATGAGAGAGATTAAATTAAGCAATGTGCGACTAAAAAATTACAAGTATATACGGCTTTACAATTGGACAAACCAGACAAGTCGTGCGGTTAGACAAGCCGGCTAACCGCCCGACAACCAACAGGAGGAGTTAACAAGCGGCACAGAGAGCAAGGCGTCACAGGAGACCGCTAGAACGCCCGGTCTCCAAGTCGTCTGAGACAAACCGCCAGACCACTGTGATACCAAACAGCAACAGCGCGGCAGACAGGCCGGCAAGGATAAACCGCCAAACCGCCCGGTCTCCATACTGCAACACTGCTAAGTCACCAAACCGCAACCTAGCCGCGCGGACTGCCCGTTATTCCAATGCTGAACTCTATCCATTGATATGCAAGTCGCCTAACCGCACGCAGTTGCCTAGCTGCCAGATCGTGCGCACTGCTGCTGCTGCCGAACTGAACCAAGCCGCCAGAAGCGGACAGCTTATTGAATTGGGAAACAAGTTGCAGAAGAGAAGATCGCCTGATCTCAAACCACGACCTGCTGCTAACTGCTGGCTGCTAACCATAGAGTCTGTATTGTCCCTGACCGAAGTCAGAATCAAGTCCCTGGCTTTCCAGTGCTACCCGCACAACCTGCACAACACAAATTGGTCAACACTCCAAACTGTGCGACTTGAAAAATCTATCTGCAGCAACTATCCGCGAGTTCACTTACTGTTCATTTGGTTATTAATTGATGTGATAGGGGGTCCTATTTATAAGTGCGGAGGGGAGTGTGATCACCGCCCAAGTCGATGGGATAACTGCCCTATCTCGCCGAGAGCACCAAGTGTATCTGCCAAGTAGTGGATACACAACCAGACCGCTGCGACTAGGCAAGACAGCCGTCCTCCAAGGTCGCACCACCAAGACCGGATACCAACCCAATCTGACTTATCGTCAAGTCCCGGCCAAACTTGATCGCCATACAGGCTAACTCAACGAATATTGCCCCAGTCCGCCTACCTGCGGACATAGCTCCAGTCCGCACGCGCCTGAGGACACCACTTCAGTCTACATAACCCGAGCCCGTAGCCAAAGCCCAGAAGGTTGACTGCTGCCAAACTCGGCGGACAAAAATATCAGTCTGCACAGACCGCACGACCTCCCTGACTAAGCCAATCCGCACAACCCGGCGAACTCTGACGCCAGTCAGCACCACCAGAGCTAGACCAGGGCACACGCCATGCCGATCTCACGAGCTCCAGTGCAGCCCTCAACCGGGACTCCGCGAACTCCATACGAGTCCGCACCTCGCCGGTCTTGGCGAGCTCCGTGAATAGCCACCCTATCCGCTCGGTTACATTCTGGGAATCAACTGCCTGCTGACCACAAGCCGGCTTGACTAGCCGCGTCCTATGTCAGCACAAACCGCGTGAACAGACCGCCCAGGCCGCCAGAGCAGAAGCTGATAGCATCACCTTTTCTGACCTGTCTAGCCGCTAGTCCTGTCCGCACAGGCCGCGCGGATAGGTCGCACAGGTCGTCCAGTCCACCACTTTCAGTTCATGATTTTCAACATAAGTATCTGACAATACTCCAGCCACAGGGGAAGTCGTGGGCCAACTTCGAAGTGGTGGTTGAGGAGGATGAGTCTATTGTCCAGAAATGTTTTTAGTCGCTTCCCTCGGCGAGGAAGCCTCGACAAGTATCCTTCCGGTAAGAATCTCCTGATGAAGTCGTCCAGGTACTTATATTCAGTAATTGATTTCTTGATGGTCACGCCCTTAAAATTCCTCGCATGACTAACACGTTGAGTAGTCGCATTGTCACCCATTTCAAAAAAAGCGAGAAGAAGAGAGTGAGTACAAACGACGAGAAAGAGAGAAGGCGGAAATGCTCGCGGGAATCAAAAGCAAGTCGTCGATTGCGTAATAAATACAAACCCACCCACCCACCTCACCCAAACCCCTATTTTATAGGTGGGGGCCAGGTGTATAGGGCAGCGCGCCGCGACTAAGAGATGAAACCTAGCGAGTAGTATACTAAATCGCCGCCTCATCATCACGAAAAATCCATATATTTTCTTTTGTGTTTTCATACATCTTTAGTGACCGTTTTTCGGGCTGCACTCTGATCGTCCTGTGACTTTCACTCAATCAGTTTCCACGTTAAAATCTTGGTTTCTATTTTGTTGTTGTTTTATTGTAAATGTGTTTATTTGTGTATTGCATACCGTCATGCAGTTACACAAGTGTTATCACTCGAACTAATTTGCAAGTGCTCTGATTAGACTTGTATGTTCTCTAGCTCAAATAATTTACGTAGTAAACCAAAGAAAATTAGGGAAGAAGAAGATAAGCCGCATGCCCTCGAATCTTGCTTGTTATAGCTCGCCGCATAAAGGAATACATATAGAAATTTGATTATTCAATACCCCGGTTCGTGGTTTTTTATGGCCTCTGACTCAGCACATTTTACCGCCGGCTTCTACCCTGTGGCATAGGCATTTCTTTATGCATGAGACTCCATGTGTTGAGTTTCTCTTCTCCAGCTGTCAGTCGAATCGGGTGGCACATGCTATTGCTTCACTGTCTTTCCATTGGCCCACCTTTTTACGTAATTCTGTTTTGAATTTGCATTGTACGGATTGCTCAATGAAATGAATGAATTCGTCCTTTTTGTTCCAAAAAAAGATAGGAAACAAATATTAAAAATATGCTAAATGATCATGCATTCAATACCATCCATTTGAAACCGTCACCTTGAAAACGTCGTAATTCAATATCATGCTTCACTGTCTTTTAGAATTCAATCTCTGAAAAATTCAACTTTCTATTATGATTGAAATGTTTTAATTATAAATGTTAGAAAAATAGAACGGCATGCACGACAGTAATGAATTATAATGGACTCATCTTTTGACATGTGCCATTTTGGTAAAGGTTGATCGGTTGATCGAGGTATTAATTAGAAGAGCTAGACTTGTGATTTATGCTTCGTTTGGGGGGACTTATTTTCAACGGTCAAGCGGTCATGACCGCATGAACCGGGACTTAAAATAAGTCCCGGTTCATGCGGTCATGACCGCTTGACCGTTGAAAATAAGTCCTCCCAAACGGAGCCTTAGCTTCGTTCTCATAAATTCGTAAACATAGGCTCCATTTGGTGTGGCGGCGGCCACGGGTGGATCCATTTTGGGATGAGTGTGGGCGGTCGCTCACAGTCAATTTTTTTTTTAAAAAAAATTAATAGTATTAGCCACGTTTTAATCCACGGTTAAAATCTTGTACATTTTTTATAATAATATTAGTCATTCTCAAAGCCCGACAGACGACACAGACTTTGAGACAGACAACGTCCATTCTCGCGACTCGCGGTTAGGTCTTCCTCAACTAAATCTGTGATCTCAGGCTTCCTCTTCCCCAATCTGACTCGAGCTTAGGTAAAGATCACGGTTTGTTAATCTCCCTCTTGTTTGTATTCTCTGCGATTTTTTCATGTCTGATATTTTCTCCTCCGATTTCGTTCAAAACAAGGGTTCCTTTCTGAAACTTGCTTGAGTCTTGCTTCCTTCATCAAATATAGTGTGTTCCATTATCCGATACATTTATGTTTGTCGAGCTCGTCATCTTCTTCTAGGTCATCGGAGTAGAGCAGTTCAGTCGTCTAGAAGTAGGATATCCCATTTATTTTTTCCTGTTCTAGGAACGGCTAGTCCCGCTCTGCTGTTCAGAACTTCCAATTCCAACTTTATCTGTTATAGTTGTGATTTTTGCAATTAGTCTTTATTTTTGCAATAAGTTAAAGTTGTTTTGTGCCATCAATCTAACCAAGCTCGAACTGATTATCACACCCGCCTGGAAGCTTCAATGGAAAGTGAGAATCTATAAAACCTGGTGGCTGATCACTGGTGAAACTAATGTATCTGACAATGTTAAAGTCCGCCGACACTGGAAAAAACTTTATGTGTCCATCACTGGTGGCGGCAGTTATAAATGAGAATTAAAAGAACTTTATAGTTAAGCGTATTCAGGATGAAGTAGTCTCGGGATGGGGTGACCTCCTGGGAAGTTCTTGTGCTACCCGCTTAAGTAGTGTTTCTCTCATCAAAGTGAGGTTACGGCCTCCAACAACCCGCCAGTGGGCAGAGCGTCGCGCGTGAGGCAGTCCAATGAAAGAGGTTTGGGGTGTAAGGTTCGTAGACCATTTTGAGAATGAACCCATTCGAGTTGGGTGTTGGGGTGCCTGTGCTCGTCCTTGCGAGCTGTGTGCTAGGGAGGCTATTACACAAGTATCTCTCGGTGCCAGCACCCGGACCACATTTCGAGGCATCACCTATTCAAAGGATAGAACGCCCCCATTTCCTTCGCACTGCATGGAACCCTCACCAAGCGCATGGTAAAGTGCAATGACGTGCTCGTCCTCACATGATGTGCCAACCTTCGAAGTAGCTCTCAGGTCCCCATCAACTATCCGACATCGCTCCGCTCAAAGGATCTACGACTCACAATGTTCAGCAATCGTGGAAGCCCATATATACCATAAGGACATCATAAGGCGCAAACGTAATCCTCCTCCTCCAGTCACGTAAGCTCGACCTCTTCCTCGAACACCTTAACCTCAACACCTAATAAGAACAGGCACCTAGTCCTTCTGTACTCCCTAATAAAAACATACTATGAGTCCTTCTATACTCCCTGATAATAACAGACTATGAGTCCTTCTACTCTTCATGGCAGGAGCGAGTCAAAAATTAGGACGGACCACGAATCCTCCTACATCAACTATTATGAGTGAACTTTGTGTCCATCTATGACGCCAAGGACAGGGGTAGATGAACCTATTCATCACTCTCAAGCGACAAGTCCCCAACACTAACGCTCAGTTGTTGTTGTCAAGGGTAGCGCACAACGCGCAAAGAGTGCGAAGCGCAAGATACTTCTGGATCACCGCAATGTACAAAGCTCAAAATAGGAGAATGTCTCCAACACTGCTAAATGCACCAAAGTACAATTCGGCACTAGGCTTTGCTCATCACTATCGCCGTAAAAGCAAAGCATAAATTAGCGACGATCAAGATCCCCGTCTAATACCAACTACGAAATCTTCACCGTATAAGGCTGACACTGAGTAACGCGAAGTCATCATTATACACATCTAGGACATGCGGAAAGGACTTCAAATGCCGCAAGAAAAATTAACTTGTGAGATGTGCTTACTTAAATAATTCAAAGTCTACAACCACAAGGCAAAATAATCAAGGACAAAATTTTGTGTGCTCATCGCTTTACGGATGATGACCCACAAAAACTTGGGGGCATTTGATGGGTTTCCCCTTGGATTTTTTCGAGTCAACCTGGTAGGACTCCAACAAAGAATATTCAAGCGATACGACCCAACCACGCAAATTGCACCCGCTCAATGGGCCCGAAATCACTCCAAATGAAAAAGGGAACCAAGCGCACGTGTAGACCATTCAAAACCCCCACACACGCGGAGCACACACACAGGAGTCCTACGCGACAGTGGCCAGTGCACGGCTCATGCAAGGGCATGTTCGGTGGTTTGGCCGCACATGGTGTGCGTAGGGAAGTCGGCCGCCTCCAACCACCTCTGGTCACTGCCGCCACCGGGCAACTTGCCCGGACCATCTAGGGGGCATGTTTGTTATTTTATAAAAATTGGTGATCCCGGTGACTAAAACAGAGAGAGATCATTCACCAGTTCAAGACTCAGTTTGATGCAATTACTAGTATGTCTCTCCAAAAAACTATAAAAATGTCCTCTGGCCTTCATTTGAAAACAATCAACTCCAAAGACTAGAGAGCTCTGATGTTTTCAACGAGAACATAGAACTTAGATCGTTTCTCTGCTTGGAATTCACTATGCTCCCTCTCTAGTCCACTCAATGCTCATCGCTCATGTAGATGCTTCAGTGAGCCCCAGAGAAGGCACAAGAGAGTGCTTTTGCAGGCGCTCTCATGGATGCATGTGGAATCTATATGGACTTAGCCTTTTTTTATTCTCTTTGTACTCAAAGCATGTAATGGGGGGGGGGGGGGTGATTTGTCACCCTCTAAGGAATTCCAAATACTTGCAAACAAAGCTAAACAGTGGATATCATCACGACATAGATTCGTCCATGTGGTTTTTCACCCTTTTCGGGATTTCCACGATAAAAAAGCCTCTTGTCCTTGTTTCTTGTTTTTCATTAAACTGATTGTGCGCCCGGTCTAACACAGAGCTAGGACGGTCTGATTTTTTGGACCAGAGGAAAATAGGGAGATCCACAACAATACGTGCGCTCACACACACACATATGTGTTGCGGGTCAACCGATGCTCTGGTAGACCGGTCTAAATTGACCGTCTTAGCTCAAGAATAGTCGAGCGCGTAAACTATCATAAAAGAATGAAACAGTTGACAAGAGAATTTTTTATTGTGGAAACCCCTGGAAATGGGTAAAAAACCACATGGTCGGAATCATGCTGACCAAACTTTCACTATATTTGGGAGATGTTTCGGAGCTTTGTAGAGAATTCGATGGCGGCATGCCACCTATCGTTACAGTTATAGAGAGAGGGGCTCCGAGGGTGACAGGTCACCGATCGTGGAGCTAAGTATTTTATTCTTATATAGTGGGGAGCGACAAGCGCATTATGTTTTGGAGTCCTTTGTTGACGCTTGGAAGCTAGAATGTCGCTCCTGGTGCGATGTGCATGGTATATGCAGCTTGTCTCCAGTTGCGAGCAGAGAAGTCTGGGATGGCATGCTTGTTGCAGATTGTGGGGCATAGTGTGTTGTGACTGCAATGTGCACTAGGTGAAATGTGCAGAATGTGTGGGGTGGAATGCCCAGGAAGCCCTTGAAGACTTTTGGGAGATCTTTTAAGGATCTTCGATGGCTTCGAAGATCTTCGAGGATTCCTTCAAGCACACAAGGAGATCTTCAAAGGATTCCTCGAGAGCTCTCTCACACGTTGGAGGCAATGTGTAGGGTGGAAGAAGATGGAAAGAAAGGAGGGTCTGGGGCCCCATAGTATTGGGGGGGGGGTGACATTTCCATAAATTGGGGGTTGTGGTGGTTATGTGGCTATTAGCACACCATAATCAATTTATGCACATTATATGCAGTTTTGTGATTTTTCGCACACAACAACCAACTTATGTGTTATACACTCATTCGTCATGAATACGGGTATGCTCACATAATATCCATATTATTTGCTATACTTGAAACATCATGCACATTTTTGTTATACGCACTCCAATATTTCATATTTTATTGTGCATATTTTTTGAAAACTTGTTCCGCACACACTTATTATGTGGATTGCCACCAAATTATGTTGGGAATGCGAGCGAACAATCCCGACCAGAGCACCTATTTTAATTTTGAGCGAGCACCTGTGCGACCGCGTTCAGCGGTATGCAAGCGGAAACAACAGTACAAAAATAAAAGCAACAAAAGCACAGAAAAGCACACAGGAAATTTTTAACGTGGAAAACCCAAATCGGGTAAAAACCACGGGACGATCGGAGTCCAACCCGGAAAGCCTCCACTAAAAGTGTGTGAAAAATCACACGCACGGATTACAGGCTTTCCCTCCACCGATCCACAAAGGATCTCCACCAGCTTCACACTACACAATACAAAAAATAACAACAGAAAAACTGCAAGTTACCGACAACGGCGGATGAGACGGATTACACAAATCCTCTCCAAGATGCCTATTCGAATCCTTGCCAATATCTGCTCTAGATCCAATCCGTGTAGGCGAAGTACTCTTTGTCAACGTCGTACAACGACGTCCGAAAGCTCTCCCAAACTAAGACGATTGCCGCAAAAGTCTCTCTGGATCTTTCAATGCTTGAGTTTGGAGAGAAGTGGATGTCTTACCTCTCCTCCTTCATCCCTATTTATAGGTCCAAAATCAAGGAGGTAGGTGTGGTAGATGACATGTGGATGAAGCTTCCATGAAGCTTCCCTCGGTCAAAAACACATGTCATTTGACATGAAGCTTCCTTTGGACAATTTCCTGGAAGCTTCCTTTAAGAGCACATGTTGAATTCCAGGTCAAAGATGGCTAATCCTCTTTCATACTTAGGAGAAAATTTATCTTAACAAATCTCCCCCTTTTCGACTAAGTGAAGAAAGTTTGTCATTCTGATAATCTTCCTCAGAGTCTTTAATTTGCCTCCCGCCAGGTCCTCCATCAATGTCTCTACATTTGATCAGCAACACCAAATTCGAGTTAATGAGACTCGAACTCAACAGTTTTTTCCACAAAGGACGGGAACTGTACCCAACAAATCTCCTTCTTCACATCGAGGTGGAAGAAACCGCCATCCCGGCGATTCTAACGCAATGCTCGAACTTCCCCCTTGGCACAGTTTTGGTCAGCATGTCTGCCCCGTTGTCATCCGTGTGTACCTTCTGAAGATCAAGCTCCTTATGCTCCAGGACATCTCGTATCCAATGATACCGAGTGTCGATGTGCTTCGACCTCGAGTGGAACGTGGGGTTCTTCCCCAGGTGAATAGCGCTCTGACTGTCACACAGGAGTGTGTATCGGTCCTGAGTGAATCCAAGTTCTTTGATGAACCTCTTCATCCAGAGTAACTCCTTCCCAGCCTCAGTGACCGCAATGAACTCAGCCTCCGTGGTGGACAGTGCAACGCACTTCTGCAGCCTCGACGCCCACGAGACAGCTCCCCCTGCAAATAGAATCAAGTACCCTGACGTCGACCTCCTGGAATCCACATCTCCAGCCATGTCCGCATCGGTGTAGCCCAACAACTCTGGCTCACTGTCTCCAAATCTCAACGTCAAGTCTGAAGTCCCTTGCAGGTATCTCAGTATCCACTTTACTGCGCTCCAATGCTCTCTCCCAGGATTGGAGAGAAATCTACTGACTGTCCCAACGGCATGCGCAATATTTGGCCGCGTACACACCATCGCATACATAAGGCTTCCAACTGCAGATGCAAACGGAACTTTCTGCATATCCTCGATCCCCTCGGGTGTGCTGGGGCACTGATCAGCGGTAAGCCTGAAGTGAGCTGCAAGAGGCACGCTCACCTTCTTTGCCTGATCCATATCAAACCTCTGCAGCACTTTGCGGATGTACCGCTCCTGTGATAACCAAAGAAGTCTGGCTCCCCTGTCTCTGCGAATGTGCATCCCTAAAATGGTCTTCGCAGCACCCAGATCCTTCATCTCAAAAGTGGAACTCAACTGCCGCTTCAACTCAGCAATGCGAGCAGTGTTCCTCCCTACGATCAACATATCGTCCACGTACAACAGCAGAATGACGAAGTCCTCTGAAGCATACTGCTTGATGAACACGCAGTGGTCAAGGGTGGTCCTCCTGAAGTCGATCTCCCCCATAAAGGAATCAAACTTCCTATACCATTGCCGCGGGGCCTGCTTCAGGCCATATAGACTCTTCTGCAAGCGGCACACCAGACCTTCCTTCCCTCTGACACTGAAACCCTCAGGCTGCTCCATGTATAGCTCCTCCTCAAGATCGCCATGCAGAAAGGCGGTCTTGACATCCATCTGCTCTATCTCCAAGTCTAGCCTCGCAGCGAGGCCGAGTATAACACGAATAGATGACATCTTCACCACAGGCGAGAAGATCTCATCGAAGTCGACACCCTGCCGCTGTCCAAAACCTTTCACCACCAGCCTGGCTTTGTATCTGGGAGGTGTGGAGGAGTCTCCCTGCTTCACCCTGAAGATCCATCGATTCTTCAAGGCCTTCTTGCCCTTAGGCAATCTCACCAGGTCATACGTGTGATTCTTCTGCAGCGACTGCATCTCCTCCTGCATAGCAACCATCCACTGACGCTTCTCGGTGCTCTCCACAGCCTCGTCAAAACTCTCAAGCTCCCCCGTATCAGTTAGCAGTATGAACTCTGATGCAGAATATCTAACAGACGGGTGCCTGGCTCGATCAGACCTCCGCAGGGCAGGCTCAGGGGCCGGTGCAGGCACATCATCAATAATGTCCTCAGTGAATCCTGGTTCACCATCAGTGGTGATATCATGATCCGGAAGGGTATCAGTACCCTGTGTTGGCTCAGGCTCAGCGGCCTCCTCAGTGTCGTCATCTCCAAACATAGGTGACTCTGCAGCAGTACGAGAGTCAACCTCAAACTCAACAGTCCCCTCAGGATCACCAATAGTCTGATCCTCACAGAAAACAGCATCACGGCTACGTACAAGCTTCTTCTCAACTGGATCAAAGAACCTGTACCCGAACTCTCCACTATAGCCGTACCCCAAGAAAATGCACTGCCGGGGCTTCGAATCCAACTTTGATCTCTCGTCCCTGGGGACGTGTACAAAGGCTTTGCAGCCAAATACCCGCAAGTGACTGTAAGAGGGGTCTTTCCCATACCAGACCCTATCTGGGACATCCTCCCGCAACGCTGAGCTCGGCGAGAGGTTGATGACATGCGCTGCAGTAAGAAGAGCCTCGCCCCAAAACATCCCTGGGAGCTTTGACTCAGATAGCATGCACCGAATCCTCTCCAATAGTGTCCGATTCATCCTCTCAGCTACGCCATTCAGCTGCGGCGTCTTTGGCGAGGTCTTCTCATGTCGGATGCCGTGGTCCCTGCAGTACTCGTCAAACGGACCAATGTACTCTCCCCCGTTGTCGGACCTGATGCATCTCAGCCTCTTCCCAGACTGTCTCTCCACCTCAGCGTGGAATCTCTTGAAAGTATCGAGGACCTGATCTTTGGTCTTGATAGCATAGACCCAAAGCTTCCTCGAATGATCGTCGATGAAGGTAACGAAGTACAAAGCTCCTCCTCTAGTGTGGACCTTCAAGGGTCCGCAAACATCTGTATGAACCAGCTCCAAAGGCTCCGATCTCCTGGTGGACGTGTGGATCTGGAATGAAATCCTGTTCTGCTTCCCAGCCATGCAATGGTCACACCTCTCCAAATGATCACCAGAAATGTCACTAATGAGCTTTTTCTTCGCCAGACATCCCAAACCCTTCTGGCTAATGTGTGCCAGCCTCCTATGCCATAAGGAAGTGGTTGCCTCATCCCTGACGGAGTTGGCCTGAGCAGCTTCAGGCCTCCCCTCCATGTAGTACAGTCTAGAATCCCTATAACCCCGGGCCATCACGAGTGATCCCCGGATCAGCTTCCAGAAATCTCCTCCAAAGACACTTAGGTGTCCTTCATCTCCAAGTCTGCCAACAGATATCAGATTGAAACGGATGTCTGGCACATGTCGTACATCCCTCAGAACTAGTAGGGCTCCAGTGCTTGTCTTCAAATGCATGTCTCCACGCCCAAGTACCTTAGACGTATCCCCATTGCCCATCCTCAACACCCCACAGTCATGAGTGGTGTAAGTGGCAAACAGCTCCCTGTTGTGGGAGACATGCGCAGAGGCTCCAGAGTCAACGATCCAGCATCGGTCGTCACACGAGAGTGCAGCCGTGACGTCGTCGCCAATAATAATGATGTCGTCCTCCTCAGTCGAAATGGTGGCTGCGGTATGACCCTCATCTTTGCCCTCAGTGGCAATCCCCTTCTTCTGATCGTTCTTCAACGAGTAGCAGAATTTCTTGATGTGGCCCTTCTTATGACAGTAGTGGCATTCCACGTTCTGATAACGTGACTTCGACTTGCCCCTACTCGGATTCCTATCCTCCTTCCTTCCTCGGCTCTTACTCCTTCCTCTCCCCCTGGACTCAGTAAAGAGAACGTCAGCTCGTGAAGAAGAGCCTGAAGTCCCCTGAGACTTTCGTCTCACCTCCTCATTCAAGATCCCACTCTTGGCGATCTCCGTGGAAACAATCCCCTGGGGGGAAGAATTGATCAGAGAAACTCTGACCATCTCCCAAGAATCTGGAAGTGACTTGAGAAGCCACAATGCATTCACCTCGTCTTCGAATGTCACCTTCATAGCAGTGAGACGATCAATAATGCCCTGGAACTCGTTGACATGATCCAAAATAGGAGAGCCCTCCCGGTATCTGAACTCTCCAAGCTTCTTCAGCAAATATAACTTGTTGATGCCCGTGCTCTTGGCATACAAGGTCTCGAGAGTCTTCCACAGATCCTTTGCATCATTGATGCTAGCCACATGGTTGTAGATGTTCGGCTCCACGAATCGTCTGATAAACCCACACAGCTTCCGATGTTCCACCTTCCATTTTGCTGGATCCGTGTCCTTTGGCATCTCCTCAAAGATAGGAGCATGCCAGCCCTTCACATATATCAGATCCTCCATCAGTAGATGCCACTGGTGATAATTGGCACCATTCAACTTTATCATCTGCTCCGAACCTGATGATGACTCCATTATGCTCTGTCAACTGGCCGGACCGACCACTGATCTTTGAGTCGACTATCTCAAAGTATACAGCTGGAGAGGATAGCCAGCGGGCCAATGGTCGTAAACTATCACTCTCAATTGCACACCCGAGATCCCGATCGACTCGTCCTAAAATCCCAAAGGTCAGCCCGGTATCTGCTCTGTCACTGAACGGCTCTGACACTCAACCTCCCTCTGATACCACTTGTTGGGAATGCGAGCGAACAATCCCGACCAGAGCACCTGTTTTAATTTTGAGCGAGCACCTGTGCGACCGCGTTCAGCGGTATGCAAGCGGAAACAACAGTACAAAAATAAAAGCAACAAAAGCACAGAAAAGCACACAGGAAATTTTTAACGTGAAAAACCCAAATCGGGTAAAAAACCACGGGACGATCGGAGTCCAACCCGGAAAGCCTCCACTAAAAGTGTGTGAAAAATCACACGCACGGATTACAGGCTTTCCCTCCACCGATCCACAAAGGATCTCCACCAGCTTCACACTACACAATACAATAAATAACAACAGAAAAACTGCAAGTTACCGACAACGACGGATGAGACGGATTACACAAATCCTCTCCAAGATGCCTATTCGAATCCTTGCCAATATCTGCTCTAGATCCAATTTGTGTAGGCGAAGTACTCTTTGTCAACGTCGTACAACGACGTCCGAAAGCTCTCCCAAACTAAGACGATTGCCGCAAAAGTCTCTCTGGATCTTTCAATGCTTGAGTTTGGAGAGAAGTGGACGCCTGACCTCTCCTCCTTCATCCCTATTTATAGGTCCAAAATCAAGGAGGTAGGTGTGGTAGATGACATGTGGATGAAGCTTCCATGAAGCTTCCCTCGGTCAAAAACACATGTCATTTGACATGAAGCTTCCTTTGGACAATTTCCTGGAAGCTTCCTTTAAGAGCACATGTTGAATTCCGGGTCAAAGATGGCTAATCCTCTTTCATACTTAGGAGAAAATTTATCTTAACAAATTACTCCTGTGAAGATAGCGGAGCCAACATAACAAATCTCACAAGAAGAGCTCAAAGCAACAACAGGGCAATCCGTTAAAAGGAAAGCAAAATGCACAAAGCTGCTACAACAAAGTAGAGATGCAAAGTCCAATCACAAATACACATCAACCATAATGCAAGTACAACCAAAGCAAGATACAATGAAGATGGAGTCTACTCCTCCTCATCAAACTCCATGCACTCATCCTCTGAAAGGTCATCAAAGCTATGATTAGAGACGTTGCACTCATGCTTGTTAGATATTGTTGGAACCTATGGTCCGCATCTTTTTAGTTTGACAATATCAAATCCCTAGTTTTCTTTGATCATACTTGTGTTAGGTACAGTGTGCAGGTTTATTGGTATAAGAGAACAAAAAAAATCAATCTTTGTGAGCTACAACCAGGCACTAGTCCTACAATAGGCGCAAGCCCCGAAGAATTAAAAGCACCCCGCTCGGTCACCTACCGTCGGGCATTAGCTGCTTACCGCGCCGCAGTATCTAAAAATAGAGCGAATTTTTTTCGAATATTTTTCCAAAATTACTGGACAGCTGTCAACACCGCCCGAAGGGACCTAACACCAGGTACAAGCTCTATCGTCGGCGATAGCGTATTTTTAGAAACGAGTATAAAAGCGTGCGTTTCTTTTCTTGGAGACAACAAGAAGTGGGAGTATTTTCATTCTAGGGTCCGTCTGCCATTAGAGAGAGCAAACTGTTAGAAACCGAACAGAAAACAAACTGAAATAGTTTTAACTGAAACTTTATTATCCGAAAAAGGTGTCTATTACAATGGTATAGCCTCCCTTTTATAGAATAGAGGAGATGAGAGAGATTACAAATAATCAATGTGGGACCAAAAATTTACAAGGTATGCGGCTTTACAAAAGACAAACCGGACAAGCCGTGCGGTTAGACAAACCGGCTAACCGCCCGACTACCAACAGGAAGAGAGATCAAACCACCACAGGAGACCGCTAGACCGCTCGGTCTCCTAGTCATCTGAGACAAGCCTCCTGACCGCTGGGATACCAAACAGCAACAGCCTGGCACACAGGCCGGCTAGGAGAAACCGCCAGACCGCCCGGTCTCCAAACAGCAACTGTCCGCGCGGTCTCCAACTTGCAACACTCCCCCTCAAGTTGGAGCATAGATATCAATCATGCCTAGCTTGTAGCAGATGTGGAAAAAGGAAGCGGACACCGGCTTGGTGAAGACATCTGCCAACTCGTTGTCAGAAGTGACAAATGGAGTGCAAATCTGTTTCTTCAATATTTCTTCCCAAATAAAATGGCAGTCGACTTCTATGTGTTTTGTTCTCTCATGAAAGACCGGATTTTTGGAAATGTATATCGCGGCCTTATTGTCACAGAACATAGGAAGAGGATAGTTGTAAACCTCTCCTAAGTCAAGCATGAGAGCCCGCAACCACTTCAACTCACATGTAGTCGATGCCATGCTGCGATATTCCGCCTCTGCACTAGACCTAGAAACTACAGACTATTTCTTGCTCTTCCAACTCACAAGATTGCCTCCAACAAACGTGCAGAAACCTGATGTCGATTTGCGGTCCCCTTTGTCATCCGCATAGCTTGAATCAGAGTAAGCTTCAACCTTTAGGTGACCATTCTTCTGAAATAGGAGTCCTTTCCCTGGAGCAGCTTTAATATACTCTAATATCCTCAGAGCAGATTGTAGATGACACTCCCTCGGAGCTTGCATGAACTGGCTCACCTTGCCAACAACATAAGAGATGTCGGGTCTGGTTACCGTGAGATATATGAGCTTGCCCACTAGACGCCGGTATCTCGTAAGATCGGAGAGAAGAGGTGAGTCATCTGTCCAAGTTTTGTCTTCTCCAGCAGCCATAGGACAACGTGCAGGTTTAGCACCAGTCAGTCCTGCCTCCTTTAAAAGATCAAGAGCATACTTCCATTGGGAAAGGACCATGGAGTTGGGCTTTCTAGAGATTTCAATCCCCAGAAAGTATTTCGGGGAGCCCATATCCTTCGTGACCAGATGTTGACGAAGGTGTTTCTTGGTCATCAATACCCCATCCTGGTCATCGCCAGTAAGAAGAATGTCATCAACAAAAACCGCAAGAACAACAAGACAGAGGAGGTTTTCCGAACAAACAAGGAGTGATCTGCTGAGCTTCTTGTAAAACCAATGGCCGCAACAATACCACTGAACTTGTCAAACCAGGCACGAGGACTCTGCTTGAGGCCATAGATAGCCTTCTTTAGCTGGCATACCCGTGTCTCCCCCTGAGCAACATACCCAGGAGGTTGCTCCATGTAAACATCTTCCTGCAGATCACCATAGAGGAAAGCATTCTTAACATCTAGCTGCGAGATGGGCCAATCCCTGTTGACAGCCACAGAGAGAAGAACCCTAATAGTGCTGAGACGAGCCACTGGAGAGAAAGTGTCAAAGTAATCAATGCCATAAGTTTGGGTAAAACCCTTGGCAACCAGGCGAGCCTTATAACGATCCACACTGCCATCCGGGAGAAACTTCACCACGAAGACCCATCAACAACCAACAACATCTGTGCCGAAAGGAGGAGGAACAAGGGTCCAGGTACCCCGTTCAGTGAGAGTAGCAATCTCCTCATCCATGGCAACTTTCTAATGAGGAATAGTAAGGGCCTCTTGGTAGGAACGAGGGGTGGCAGTGGCCGAGATAGCCAGTGCAAAAGCTCTGCGAGAAGGGGTAAGACGATCGTAGGAAACAACTGCAGCAAGCGGGTGTTGGGTACATGCCCGAACCCCTTTGCGAAGAGCAATGGGGAGATCCAGGTCAGCAGGTGCCTCAGTATCCGGAGTATCCGTGGTGGAGAGAGCTGGCCCGGGAGTAGAGAGAGATGACAGCGGAGTGGAGGGAGAAAGCAGAGTAGAGGGTGGAGATGATGGGGATGGGGAAGATGGTGGAGAGGGTGGAGAGCGTGGAGATGGCGGAACATCAGTGGGAGCAAAGGGAATGGATGGGTTGGTATGAGAAGTAGGATCAGGAGGAGGAGAGGAGGAAGCGGGAGAGAAGTAAGATGCATTGGCAAAGAAGGTGACATCCGCAGAGACAAATTGCTTGTGGGTAACGGGATCAAAGCAACAATAACCTTTCTGAGTGGGAGAGTACCCCAAAAAGAAACATTTAGTGGCACGTGGTGAGAGTTTATCACGAGTGACAGTGAGAGAGTGCACAAAGGCGGTGCACCCAAAGATGTGCAGAGCAAAGGGATCCTTGTCCGGATAAAGAATGGAGAAGGGGGTAGCACCGTGGAGAACTGTGGAGGGAAGGCGATTGATGAGATAGCAGGAGAGGAGGACAACATAGCCCCAATAGGAGCGAGGAACATGCATTTGAGTCATCATAGTGCGAGCGACATCAAGGAGGTGACGGTTTTTGCGTTCCGCCACCCCATTTTGTTGTGAGGTGTAGACACAGCTTGTTTGACGAATAACACCATGGTGAATACAAAAAGAGAAGAAGTCTTGGCTAAGATACTCCTTAGCATTGTCAGAACGAAGGATTTTAATAGACGTATCAAACTGAGTCTTAACCATAGAATAAAATGAGGTCCAAACAGAGAACAGCTCGGAGCGATCTTTGAGAAGATACACCCACGTACACCGAGAGAAATCATCAATGAAGGTGACAAAATATGAACTACCCCGACCGATGGTGATGGTAGGAGCGGGACCCCATATGTCAGAGTGAACGAGGTCGAACGGACAGGAAGAGCCCCGACTTTGCGTTGGTGGGAAGGATGAGCGGTGATGTTTGCCAAGTTGACATGCATCACAGTTTAGAGGAGGATGATGAGGAGGGAGGTGCGGCAGGAGCTGGCGTAGAATTCTGGGAGGAGCATGTCCAAGGCGAAGATGCCATTGGAGAAGATCTGTAGAGTAGGAGGAGAAGGCGGATAGAGCAGAAACGTTGTCGAGGAAGTAGAGGTCACCACTCTCAGTCCCGGTAGCAATCGTCCGTTGGGAGTCCGGATCCTGAAAAGCACAAGAGGTAGGGGTGAAGATGACAGAACATCGTAGTTGCTTGCATAAAGAAGTAACCGATAATAAATTGCACGGAAACTGGGGCACATAGAGGGTATCAGCCAGGCAGAGAGATGGAGTGACTTGAACCATGCCCGTCCCATGGACCGGTGAGGGAGATCCATCCGCAACAATGACCGGGGGCAACTGAGCATGTGTTTCAAGAAGAGAGAAACATTGAGGATTTCCTGTCATATGATTTGTTGCACCAGAGTCGATTAGTCATCTTCCGCGAGTAACAACGTGAGCACTACCAGAAGAGGTGACCACCGAGGCAGACAGGCTGGAGGAGGGGAAAGCCATGGAAGCAAGAGAGGAGCAAACCGCGACGATAAGAACAAGCCGCGAGAAGAGAAAGAAGCACCAAGCCGGGCGAACAGAAAACAGGTCGTGCGGCTAGGAAGGCCTCTACCAAGAAGCAGAGCAAAGCAATGAGAAAGAAGTCGCACGGCTTGAAAAAGTCGGGCGAACAGAGGAGAACAAGTCGCACGACTAAAGATGAGTCCGGGGCGACTAGCAAGCAGGAGCGGGTAGAAGGCAACAAGAAGTAGAGCGTGGCGAAATAGAGGAGATCGCAAAAACAGGTCGCGAAAAAGAAGGATCAAGCCGCGCGGACAGGTCGCGCGGACAGACGGGGAATCAAGCTGCGAAAGCAGAGAGAGCGCACACAATCAGGAGGAATAGATCGAGTCCTCTGATACCATGTTAGAAACCGAACAGAAAACAAACCGAAATGGTTTTAACTGAAACTTTATTATCCGAAAAAGGTGTCTGTTACAATGGTATAGCCTCCCTTTTATAGAATGGAGGAGATGAGAGAGATTACAAATAATCAATGTGGGACTAAAAATTTACAAGGTATGCGGCTTTACAAAAGACAAACCGGACAAGCCGTGCGGTTAGACAAACCGGCTAACCGCCCGACTACCAACAAGAAGAGACATCAAACCACCACAGGAGACCGCTAGACCGCTCGGTCTCCTAGTCATCTGAGACAAGCCGCCTGACCGCTGGGATACCAAACAGCAACAGCCTGGCACACAGGCCGGCTAGGAGAAACCACCAGACCGCTCGGTCTCCAAACAGCAACTGTCCGCGCAGTCTCCAACTTGCAACACAGGTCTGGTGAGAAGAGCAAGTGGACGCCTGGAGGTTCTCACTCTAGGGGACCGCCGACGTACTACAACTGCGGTAAGGTGGGGCACATAGCTCGTGTTTGTCCTCAAGGAGGAGCGGAGCAAGAGGCAAGGCAGGAGCAGACTGTGCGCTCCGACCCTAGTGCCGCAGAGAAAGGGAAAATGTTGGAGTCAAGCGCTTCTCGGTTCCAACCAGTGCAACCAAGGGCCTACAACCTTGGGCAGCAGGAAGCGATCCGCCAAACCGATGTGGTGACAGGTCTGAAGAAAATTTAAGTTTGAATTTTGTGCTTCATACTTTTAGCCTTTTTGTGTGATGTCTATGTTGTAGGCTTCGTATTAGTTTCCGGGTACCCCGCTAGGGTATTGTTCGATACGGGAGCATCGCACTCCTTTCTTGCGGAGAGCTTCGTCCGGAGAATAGTAGTTGAGTCTTTCTTGGCAGACTCGGAGCTGAAAGTGTGCATGCCCAATGGGTCATCCATGACCATCGGGGCCAAAGGGCGCATCTGTTGGGAGCTGGACGGAGTTGACTTCATTTTGGTAGCAGCTGTTTTACCATTGGCTGAGTTCGATGTCATTTTGGGCATGGACTGGCTTGTAGAGCAGCGCGCCAGCATTGATTGTCTATCTAAGGTAGTGACCCTAAGGAGCAAAGGGCAGGCGGAAGTCAAATTTGAGGGCCTTTGTGGAGTGGCCTATTCCCTGATTTCGGTCATGCAATTAATGCGGGAGGTTAACCAGGGTGGTGTAGCGCTTGTAGCGCTGTTGGAGGTTCGTCTCTCCTAGTTGTCTATTGAGGAAGTGCCCCTAGTGGCAGAGTTCAAGGATGTGTTTCCGGATGAACTTCCTGGAGCGCCTCCTCGGCGGGAGATCGACTTCTCGATCGAGTTAGTGCCGGAGGCTAGACCGGTGTCACATCCTCCGTTTAGGATGGCACCAAAGGAGTTGGTTGAACTCAAAGTATAGTTACAGGAACTGTTGGAGCAAGGGTATATCAGACCTAGTTCTTTGCCGTGGAGCGCATCGGTATTGTTTGTAAAGAAGAAAGACGGTAGTATGCGGATGTGCATAGACTAACGAGAGCTGAATAAACTGACCGTTACGAATAAGTATCTGATTCCTCGGATAGACGACTTGTTCAACCAGTTGGTGGGGTCGGTGGTGTACTCAAAATTGGACTTGAAGTCAGGCTACTATCAGTTGGAAATTCGGGATGAGGACATACCCAAGACTGCCTTTGGCACGAGGTACGGACACTTTGAGTTTATGGTGATGCCGTTCGGGCTGACGAACACGCCTTCTGTGTTCATGGATCTTATGAATCGAGTATCTCGGGAATACTTGGATTCTTTTGTGGTTGTCTTCATTGATGACATCTTGGTGTATTCCAAATCGGAAGTGGAGCATGAGAACCACTTGAGAGTGGTCTTGCAAGTGTTGAGGGAGAATCAGTTGTATGCAAAATTCTCAAAGTGCGAGTTCTGGTTAGCGAAAGTGGCATTTTTGGGCCACGTGATTAGTGGGGATGGGGTGGCAGTTGATCCAACAAAAGTGGAAGCCATCAGAGATTGGCCGGTTTTGAGGACCGTGGCGGAGGTCCGAAGTTTTCTTGGACTAGCCGGGTATTACAGGAGATTCGTGGAGAATGTTTTGCGGATATCTCTACCCCTCACCTCACTCACTCGTAAAGATCATAAGTTTGTGTGGACTCAAGAGTGCAGTCAAGCATTTGAGGCACTGAAGGAGAGACTGATGATGGCTCCAATCCTAAGTCTACCGCAAGGGACCGATGGATTTCAGATCTTCAGTGACGCATCGGGATGCGGTTTGGGTTGCGTTTTGGTGCAACATGGCAAGGTGATAGCTTTTGGGTCTAGACAGCTGAAGCCTCATGAGAGGAATTACCCCGTCCATGACTTGAAGTTGGCGGCGGTAATTTTTGCGTTGAAAATATGGCGACATTATGTGTATGGTGCAAAGGTGGAGATCTTCACGGATCATAAAAGCCTGAAGTATCTCTTGGATCAAAAGGACTTGAACATGCGGCAACGCAGGTGGGTTGAGTTTCTTGGAGACTACGAGGTGGCGATTCAATATACGCCAGGTAAAGCCAATGTGGTGGCGGATGCCTTGAGTAGGAAGTACTCGGGGCAAGGGAATTGGATCGAAGCTCATGATGAGCGGTTGGTATGGGAATGGGAGTCCCTTGGTTTGGAATGTGTGGCAAGAGGCGAGTCCAGCATGGCTCGGTTGAACTAGATTGAAGTGCAGAATGACTTGTCCGATCGCATTCGGGAGGCGACTCGGTTGGATGTGGAGTTTCAACCATATGTGTTGGAGGCTCAAAAGGGCGAGAGCAGCGCCTGGGAGATGATTGATGAGATTCTGAGGAAGGACGGAAGGGTTTGTGTACCGCAGTTTGGCAAACTCCGTGAGGAGTTGATGTTTGAGTCTCACTTCACAAAGTACTCCATTCACCCGGGCAGTACAAAGATGTACTTGGATATGAAGAAATCCTTTTGGTGGCCGGGGCTGAAGCGGGACGTAGCTTTGTATGTGAATCGTTGACAAACTTGCGCCTTGGTGAAGGCCGAATGTCATAAGCCGGGCGGGTTCCTAAAGCCCCTTCCAATCCCCGAGTGGAAATTTGATGACATCTCCATGGATTTTGTACATGGTCTGCCTAGATCACAGCAGGGTAATGATGCTATTTGGGTGATCGTGGATCGCTTAACCAAGGTGGCCCACTTCATCCCAAATCGGAAGGAGGACGGCGTGGAGAAGCTGGTAGAGTTGTATGTTCGCAACATTGTGCAACTGCATGGGATTCCTAAGAGCATAGTCAGCGATCGAGATGGACGGTTTACGTCCAAGGACTGGAGATTGGTTCAGAAGAGTTTGGGCACGAAACTAAAGTTCAGTACGGCGTTCCATCCTCAAACTGACGGGCAAACCGAAAGAACGAACCGTACTATGGAGGATATGCTGAGAATGTGCATTCTTGACTTCGGCAAGAAGTGGGAGGATCACCTCTTCATGGTGGAATTCGCGTACAATAACAGTTATCAAGCAAGTATAAAAATTGCGCCATACGAAGCTTTGTATGGGAGACGGTGTCGAACACCGATGTCTTGGACGGAGGCGGGAGACACCAAAATTTTGGGAAAGGAAGTGGTAGTTGATGCTTGTGAGTTGGTACGGACCATTCAAGAGCGTATGAAGGTGGCGCAAGACCGGCAAGCAAAATATTTTAATGCTCGTCACAGGAAGTTGGAGTTTGCGGTAGGTGATTGGGTCTATTTGAAGATCAAGCCGTTCAAAGGTGTCTCACGGATTCACCGACTCAAGAAGTTGAGTCAAAGGTTTTTGGGGCCTTTTGAAGTTGTTGAACGGGTGGGAGAAGCAGCCTATCGGCCGGCGTTGTCCGTGGAGCTGAGTGGATTGCACGACGTCTTCCATGTCTCCGTCTTGAGGAAAGCCTTGGTGGAGGCTAGTGTGGTGATCGAGCCGGCATCAGTTCCGATAGAGGAGGAATTGAGGATGCGAGTCCGTCCAATTACTATAGAGGATTCGGAGACTCGGCAGTTGCGTAATAAAGAGGTTAAACTTGTGAAAGTCCGATGGGACAACTGCGGTCGTGAGGAGCACTCTTGGGAGCGAGAACAAGCCATGTTAGAAGAGTACCCAGCACTCTTCAAATCAGGTACCATTTAAGTTGTGTTCCCTTTTGCTTCATAATTTCGGGACAAAATTCTTTTAAGGGGGAGAGAGTTGTAACACCCCAAAATTTTTGAAGAGGGAAATTTGGTTCCTGGCAGGAGGCACACGGCCTGAGACACGGGCGTGTCTCAGGGGCGTGTCGAGCCCGTGTCGACAACCGGCCCGGGGTGTCGATATTTTCGCTCGACAATGTGTCGAGACAGGGCACACGGCCTAAGACACGGGCGTGTCTCAGGGCGTGTCGAGCCCGTGTCGACAGCCAGCCCGGGGTGTCGACATTTTCGCTCGACAATGTGTCGAGACAGGACACACGGCCTGATACACGAGCGTGTCTCAGGGCGTGTCGAGCCCGTGTCGACAGCCGGCCGGGGGTGTCGACATTTTCGCTCGACGATGTGTTGAGACATGGCACACGGCCTAGGACATAGGCGTGTCCAAGGCCGTGTCAGTCAGTCGACGAACTTCGCTCGACGAAGTGTCGAGACAGTGAACATAGCCTGGAGCCCAGGCGTGTTGAGGTAGACACGGGCAAGGAAACAGGCGTGTCTAGTACCCGTGTAGTTCTCGGGTTGTTTTCGGGGCTGTGTCGATGGAGGCACACGGCCAACCACACGACCGTGTTAGTTGGGACACGGGCGTGTCAGGTATAACACGGGCGTGTCGGATGCCCGTGTGTTGTTCCAGGCGCGTCGATTTTGACGGCGAATGGGGGACACGGCCCTAGACACGGGCGTGTCGCAGGCTGTGTTCGGCCCAGTTGTTTTATTTTTCAGGCGAATCGTGGCCATTCTTTCCCTTATTTTTGGATCTGACGGTCCAGGTCTGCTCTTGGGGAGTTAAGTCCGAGAATAGGGTTAGAAACCCTCATTCTTCTCCAAGCTTTCTCTTACTAAATTCTAGAGAGAATGGAGAGCAAGGAAGAAGGTGAAGTAGAGATCCGGCTATTGGAGAGGCTTCGGTGCTCCAAAGCGCGAGCCAAGTCCAGATCCGTGGAGGCTAGACCGTTGCGAAGGTTTTCATCCGGCTATTTTGCCATGGCTAGGAAGAGGAGTCAGAAGGTAACGACACTTCTCCTCTCGGTTTTAGGATGCATGTTTTAGCATCTCTTCTTTTCTAGTTTTTGGGCACCAAACACTCAAAGGAGAGGGGTTTGGGTCGCCAAGGTTCAAGAGGAACCTCCGGGTCGATTGAGTCCGTCCCCGACATGTTTTTGCATTAGAGATCCGCTCTGTTAGTGGATTAGGCATGGTGTGTGAAGCCGTAGTCGCGACCGTTAGTCCGACTCGGTGATGTTGTATACAAGCTTTAAGGATTCATAGAGATTCCGTTGCGGCAAGATGCCGTTTGTGATGTGGTGATGTTTTTCCCCTTTTTCTCGAGTGAGTACGTGTGGTCGGAACCTGACAAGGTTAGCTCCTCAATGGCGGTAGATGGTTTCCTTGGTGGACAAGGTTAGCTCTGCATGAGTGGTAGATGGTTTCCTTGGTGAGCGGGAACGTTGCAGTATAAATGAGAGACTAGGGTGGAATTGTCTTGGTTTGTGATGTGCCAAGGCATGGCTGTGTCTCCGTGGTCGGCTGGCTATCCCGTGACGTACACGTCATGCGTGGAGAGTGTCCCGGCGAGACTAGTCCCCTTTTGTGAGACTGACGAGAATGTCAAGCATGGGGGCAAGCCCGGGCAATGAGGTCATGAGTGGGTGGGGTCCGGCAAGGCTTCTTAGAATCGGTCAGTTGTGTTTGTTGGAAACCTGACATGAGACGTCAGAGCTTGCAGGCAAGCCCGGGTATAAGACCTTGAGCGGGTGGGGCCTTGGCAAGAGTTCCTTGTGGTAGCTTGTGTGCCGTTGGGGGAATTTGTGTTTCCCTTTTGTTTGCGGCTTTATGCCAATGGGGAAACGATGAGTACCCATATGACGTGATGTTGTGCTAGACGCATACACGATAGGGTGCCTTGGGTGAAGCCCGGGTTATTGCATACATGTTGCATAAGTAGGCCCTTTTATTATATGCTCAACCAGTAGAGAACGTGTATGTTGTTTGAGACATTCAAGCCTATTCTTAATGCATTTCTTGTTTATATTTATATATTACTTTCGAAGTGCTGACTTGCAGGTTGGAGGGTTCCCCGAGGTCCGTTAGGGGCGGCCGGGAGGAGATGTGTTGGTTACACAGTTTGAGGTCAGCCTTTGCTGACCCACGTTACTAATAATTTTTACAGGGCAAGGGTCGCAAGCAGGAGCTAGCTCGCCGGCCAGGAAGGCCTAAGCCTCATGAAGTGTTCCCCTCTTTTGTAACTCTTCTTATCTGATATTGCATGTTTGAGACTCATGTTGTCTGGCTTGCATGCCGAGGTAGACTAGGAGTGCTTGTGCACTTTCATGATTGTTGTATTATGTGAGTTTGGACTCTTTTTGTTGTAAGGCCATAAGGCCATTTCGGTTACTCTGTAGTGGTGGATAACTTCTAGTCTTGCTTGTTTCCGCTGTGTTGTGCAGAGAGTTTTGAGTGTGGGTAGTTATATCATCTTATAATACTAAAGCTGTGGCGCCCGTATGTTGTGGGGCCCCGGCCGGACCCATATTATAGGTCATTACAGGGGAGGTGTTACATGTGTCGACACTTCAGAGAAATAGTGTCGACACATCCAGAGTCGGTGTCGACACATCCAAAAGTGGTGTTGACACTTAGGTTCAATACAGATTTCGTCGAGTAGAGTTTCGACTAATTGTAGAGCGTAGATGTATAAGTGTCGACATATAAATTCTGTCGACTATATTAGTGTCGACACATAGTAGTCAACACCGTCGTCAAGACTTAAGTAGTCAGTGTTGACACTTTTCAACAGTGTCGACATATTTAGAGGATTATGACACGCCTTTTCATCTTAATTTTTAGAAAGGTATAAATAGGTCTTCAACATTGTTTGTCGACACACTCTCAATAGTTTCGAGACCAAAACTTTGTGTCGACATCTCTCTCCTCTAAATTCAAGATTTCTCAAAACCCTAATGGCGCCTAAGCTTGAAGAGAACGTCAATGAAGGATATGAGCTAGTATGCAATGCATTTGACCATGCGGAACCAGAAATTAAGGAGGTTGTAACCCTAATTGCAGAGAATGGGTTGGAAGTTCTAGTTTCAGAACCAACCAAGATTTGGAAGAAGGAGGTACTAGAATTCTTTGGTGCAGTTATTCTAGATCACACAGGACTCAAGATTAAATCTATAGTCCATGGAGTAAAAGTAAAACTCACCCAGAAGAGTTTAAGAAAAGTTCTTCACCTGCCTAGAACACAAGAGGAAGAAGATGTACCTGCATCAAGGCTAAGGGAAGCACTTCAATGGTGTGGACTGAATTCCACCATGAAGATTGGCTCAGTATTTAACAGGAAAGGAATGAATCAGCAAGGCAAATTCCTTTCAGAAATAGTTGGCAAGGTGATTCTGTGCAAGCCAGGTGGGCATGATAGGATATCAGCTCATATGTTCAGCTTAATGACAAGGATCATCTTTAAACTAAAAACTGATTGGTCAGCAGTTATTTTTGAGAAGATTACTGAAAGCATTAAGAAGCTCAATCTTGGTAGAATTATGAGCCTGTATTTGGCTGGAATCATTCCTGAAGTAATGGAACAAAGTGCTGGTTCCAAGATTAATCATATGAGGAGGACGGATATTAGGATTATCTCAAGATGGGATAGGGTCCTAACTAAGGACATGCCTGATGAGGAAAGGCAAGAAGTTCTAGAGAAATCACTAGCACAAGAAATTCCTGCACAAGACCCTGCAGATGAAGATGCACAAGTGCAGGGGGAGCAACCATCTACTAGCCCCATCCACCTAGATCCACTCCAGGGGGAGCCTCACCATGAGGAAGTGCCTACTCACTTAGATAGTGAAATGACAACACAAACAATTCTTGAGGTAATCAGTGAAGTCAATCAATCAGTTTTCAATATTGAGAATGAAATGCTAACTAAATCTTTGATTGATATTGATCAGACAACTCAGTTACACAGTCAACCACACGATGTAATCTTGGAGGATACATCAGCAGTTGCTAATGCTCTAGAAATAAGAAACTCTCATGTCCCTTCTCAACAAGAATTTACCCTAGAAGAGCTGTTTCCTGATATTGAGGGGGAGCATGCTGGTTTTGAGGGGGAGAAAACTGTTTTTGAGGGAGAGCAAGCTAATTTTGAGGGGGAGCATGTGAGATCTCATGAGGAGACTGCAAGGAATGTTGAGGAGCAAACCAGAACTGACACTGAGGAGCAAAGGACTCAGGGGGAGCTACCTAAGACTGCACAAGAATTGCCTCATAGTCCAAAGGATAGAGTTGATATTGCTAGTACCTCAGCATCTGAGGATGAAGAGGCTTCAAGAGCCAAGAAAAGGAAGCTCATGGTCTTCAAAAGAAGAAGCTAGAGCTATAAGAAAGCATTACAAACTGTAACTCCATAACCTGCCCCAACAGCTGATTACAGCTCATTGTTGGTGGACTTGCAAGTAAAGCTAGATGAGCAAAGGATAGCAATGGAGAAGTATACGGATGAGACACACAAAGATCTCCAATTCTCCTTGGCCCAAGACATCAAATCCATAAGATTTGAGATGAATCAAAATAAGAAGGAAATGACTGACTGTTTCCACAAAGGGGGTAATGTAGTGGTTTTCCTTACTACCCATCAAGAACAGATTAAGACACAAGTTGATGATATAGCTCTTAAGCAAGGCTATGTCCTAGAAAATCAACTGAGAATGAATGATAATCTCACAGAATCACATAATGTGATTGTCACAGAGATGAAGAATATGGCTACTGCACAGACTACAACAAAGGCTACTGACAAGGCAGAATTTGTCAAGCAATTACAAGAAGGAATAGCTGCTGTAAAAACTGCAATTACAGATTCTCAAAAGACTATTTCTGGCCAGCTACTTAAATTAAAGGCCTTCTATAAGGATGATGTAAATTTTCTGGATGAACAAATAAGATTTCAGAAGGATGATCTTAGATATCATGTGGCTAGAGAAGTCATAAAGGGGGAGAGAGTATTAGTCAAAGCTGGATCTGATCATGCTAAATGGATTTCCAATAGCATCAGAGCCACACTTGGATATCCACCCCTTTGTGATGATGACAATGTGGCTGAATCTGGTATCAATCCTGCTATTTTTGGAGGTGAGCAAGCTGAAGTTGCTCAAGTAATCTATCCTCCTGAAGATTTTGAGATGATTCATCAAGAAGTACAATCCATGTACAACCCTCCTGAGGGTAATAAAAATATTATTCTTGAGAAAGTAGATAAGCCTGTGCCAAAGGCAGTATTGAAAGAGCAAGAAACTCTTTTGTCCAAGAAGAGATTCAGAGAACAGGCTGAGTTAAAGCCAGATTTTGTGCAGTGGAGCCCAACTTCTAGAAATATTATATTGACTACTTGGAAAGCTGCAAAGGACAATACCCTAGAGAGGGGCAAATGGTACTCTGAACAAGAGTGGAGAAAGCATGAAGCTAGGCAAGAGGTCATAGTTCAGTACAGAAGAAAGGCTAAACTAGGGAAGCTACATCCTAATGCACAGGAGCCTAGCAAATATTTCGCAAAGCCTTATCATTATTTTGAAAGACAAAAGATAAGGGCTGAAGAACTAAAGAAGAAAGATCAAAAGGGCAAGAAGTCTGTTGATGACACTGATGTTCCAGTTTAAGCCAAGATTCAATCAGGCAAGGGCATTGTCATCAAGGAGCCAGAGCAGCCTTAGTTTAGATTTACTAGATTTTATTACATTGTAAAATTTAATGTTTAAAATCTATGTAAACTTCTATTAAAGAAACTTTTGTAGTTGAAACAAAACTATAATGAATGCTCATTGTGTTAGCATACTTATTCTGTGATGAAATATCTTTTATGTTTTGTTTTAAGTATTTACCCTGTCATATAATGTTGTTATACATCATGTTGTGTATTTATTATGTATGGTGTATATCATTGACTAAGGGTTATGACTTCTCCAAATAGGGGGAGATTGTTGGGTACATTAGAAAATGTGTACCAGATTTGAAGAAGCCTCACCTTACTCAATGATATGCATCAAAGTGTATTTGATGTGTTTTGAGTTTATATGTGCAGGTTAAGTAATTGCAGGAAATGCAAAAAAATTTCTAAGTCCATGTGTCGACACCTAGAAAAGCAGTGTCGACACTTATGAAGGCTTGTGTCGACACTGGAGAAAAGTTGTGACGACACTTGGAGTTAATTATGTCGATACTTGGAAAGGCAGAGTCGACACCAGAAGAATCTGTGTCGACATACAGAGGCAGTGTCGACACACAGAGAAGCAAAGTCGACATCAACTGTGTCGGATTACTTAGTCGACATCAAATGTGTCGACACATAGAGGCAGTGTCGACACACAAAAGTATTTTTCAACATCAACTGTGTCGACACACAGGACTTGTGTTGACACACAGCAAAGCTTCAATAAAGTTAAAGTAAAGAAGTACTTGTGTCGACACAAAGGAGATGTGTCGACACACCTCAAAGTTTCAACTACGTAAAGAAGAAGTATTTGTGTCGACACACAGAATCAGTGTCGACACATTCAACAGGAGGCTGTGTCGAGAAATATTAACTACAACAAAGGAGTTGTGTCGACACCACCAAGGCATGTGTCGACACTTAGTCCACTTGTGTCGACACTTAGTCTATGTGTGTCGACACATAATGGAGATAAGTCTCGACACTTTCAGACAGAGACAGTATTTCAAGAAGTGACTGGATGACTTGACAGCTGCCATTTCAACCGGTCTACTGCAATTGTCAAAGCTGTCAGAAGTTTGTTAGAAACCGGATCAGCCGGTTACCATGGAGGAAGACTATATAAAGGTCTTTCTCCTTCAACAGAAAAAGAGGAATCACAACCAACAGAAGAATTAACAACAACTAAAAGAGAAGTAATAATACAGAAGATTTTTGACAGAAGATCTAGAAGAAGTTGGAGAGAGAGAGCTCCATCTAAGAAGAGCAGTTGCTGAACCAGGCTGCCAAGAAAGATTCAGATTGAGATCTTAATCTAAAGTCAGAAGCTGATTGAAGATCATCTTCTCGGGAGATTCAACCCTACTGAGTTCAGATTCAAGAAGCTTTGAAGAAAGCTAAGAGAGGTTGATCTCAGCCATCAAGTTCTTCCAAGAACTCATCAAGAAGCCATTCATCCCTTCTCTCTCTATCTGGGTGGTGGTTAATTTCTTTGTAAACACAATTTTCTGTAGGATCTTTATAGATCTGAGATTGTAAGCCTATTATATAAAGGCTGAGTGTAGGAGAATAATTTCTCTGAGTGGTAGGGCTGTGAGCCTGAGGTGTAGGAGATTGTGATCTCTGAGTGTAGGCCTTATTGAAGGCTGAGGTAGGGCATTTGGCCTGAGTTGTAGGAGTGTGGATACACTCTGAGTTTTATGAGCCCTGTTGGGGTTCTGAGCTGTAAGATCTGAGAATCTAAGGTGAAGTGCAAAAGTTAGGCCGAATCTAGTACACTACTAGATAGGCGAAGGGGGAAAGTGGATGTACCTAGGCCTTGGGGAACCACTATAAAAATCTGTGTGCAATCTATGTTGTGATATTTCTGTGAATGTTTCTATGTTAGCTGTAGAATTTGCAATTGCTGCTTAAATTACAGAACAGATTTTCTGCCTTAAAAGTAAAAGAAAAAGTACACCTATTCACCCCCCCCCCTCTAGGTGGTTAGGCACTAATTCTTTCGTTTTTAATGTTGATGAACATATGCATCTCCATCCAGAGGCAGTAGTGCCTAGAGCTATATTAGTGAAGATTCTTGGTGTTGAAGATATGAAAATGACTCAAAGAAAAGCATAGGACCCTAGAAGAATAATGTTCTTCACAAAACCTGCTTCAGAACCTTCTTCAGATGCTCCAAAGAAAGATTTATAATTTTCTGCTTATGCATTTTGAACTCTATTATTGTTGTGTATATATATTCACAAGGCATAATTGTTTATATCTGATGAAGTTCTATAATTCTGTCAGATATTTTTCTTGCTTTGTGATTTTCTTTATTTTTTATAGTGACCTCACCAAAATAGGGGGAGATTGTTGGAACCCTACTTGTGATTTGGGCTAGATTCACTATTAGGATTGATTAGATGACCCAACATGTATAGTCTAGGGTCATAGGTTATTTCTAGGGTCAAGTTCAGTAGCACATACTTAGATTGTCAGTACCCTCCTTCAGAAGACTTTGGAGACAGAAGACTTCAGAGGAAAAGCAGTTAAAAAGAATGCAGAAAAGGCATTCGACGATAGCTGAACTCAGCTCGACGATCGTCGATCTCATATCGACGAACTCAGAGTTCCTTCTCTGAGTTGAGCTCGACAAAAGTCTAGCTGAGATCGACGAACTATGATATCATATCAAAAGTTCAGCTCGACGAAGGACTATCTCAGTTCGACAAACTTGGAGCTTAGGTCAACAAAATGCAGGCTCAGTTCGACGATTTCCAGGCAGTGTCTTATGCAGTTAGTTTAAGCAGAAGCAGAATATTTTCATGCTCAATTTCAGGATATTCTGAAGGCAGAATATTTAATGGCTTAATTTCAGGCAGTTATAACTCTGATATTTAATGCTAAATATTCTATCGATTATAGTCATTTAGAGGCAGCATTAAATATGGATTTAATCACAGAGTTCTTATTTCCATTCTAACCAATTTACAAGGCAATTACCTTCTCGGGAATTCTCCAGTCGTTTCAGGGTTAATGAATTCAAATATTTGAATTCTTCTCATGATGAATAAGAGATTCTCGGAACTTTTCCTAAAGAAAAAAAAGGGACAGATACATCTTGTTCTTCATCATCTGCTTCAAGTTTTTCTTACAACAATAGATCTTTAATCTGAAACCAAAAAGTTCACATCTCTCAGAAACATTTACTGGAGGAAGACGTTTTTAGAAAAGGCCTACACCCTGAAGCAAAGCTTCCACTCCTGATCAGATCCATACAACTCAGGGGGAGATTTGACATCATCAACAATCCACTAGTCTTCTCAGAGATTTGAGACAGAAAAGACAACATCATTTTCATCTTTCTTTCACTGTGTACAGGGTTATAACTCCTTTCAAAGGTTAACCTTTTGGTTCACAAGTCACCTGATCAAAAGACTTGGGTTTGGTTTTTGGGCACCTGATCAAAAGCTCAAAGTGTTGCTAGATCTCCCTTAGAAAAATAGATCTTCTGGTGACAGAGCACCTGATCAAAAACCTATGGTGGCAGGGCACCTGAGCAAAATCATGTAGTGAATTCCTACCAGGGTGTTAGAAGAGTGGATGTACTCATATGTATTGGAGAACCACTATAAAATCCCTGTGTTGTCTGCATTGCCTTTACTTTTTTTGTTTGTCTGCTGTGATAGTTTTCTTTTCATATATATTTATTTATCACCTACTTTAATTCCGCTGTAAAAACAAATTAAAATTTTAATATACACTATTCACACCCCCCCCTCCCTCCTTTAGTGCAAAGGATATCTATCCCTCACTTTCATGCTTAAAGCATCAATATGGGACAATGCTACTTCTGACAAGTCGAGCACCTCTGGCTCAAGCAGTGAAGATGAGTTGAATCTGTGCCTAAAGGGGAACATCACAACAACTTCGACAGCGAATCCAGTGTCCATAGCGATATTGAGGTGACTCCTCCAACTTACGAAGAACTCCTTGAATTACATGAAACGTTATGTGATAAATTAAATGATTTGAGTAATAAAAATAATGTTTTAAAATCTAAAAATAAACAAATGAAAAAGAAGTTAAAGAATTTGAATAATGAACTGATTAAATGTGGAAAAGAGAAGGTTGGGTGTCAAGAGTGTTCTCACTCTTTGAGCACAATAAGAGAATTGGAAGAAAGCCTCTCCAAGACTTGCTCCAAAAACGAAACACTTACCAAAGAGAGCAAGGACTTGGAAAGGAAGCTTCAAACTTCTCTTGGCCACATTGAAAATGGTAAGAAATAATTCGTGAACTGTTGTGTGAGGTTTGTCAAGTAAAACACTGTATTAAAGGCAAAGATCCATGACCTGAACCTTTCCATCCAAAAGTTTTGAATAGGACAAAAATCTCTTAATAAGTTATTGGGTTTTCAGTGTCTAGGATCTGGAAAATTTGGGTCGGGATATAAACAATATGAGCTACCGCTTGGTGGTATCTATACCGCCGGTGATAGCTTGTCTGCAACGAATCCAGCCAAAAAGTTTCTGAAACATAATGCTAATCATATAAAATCTGGAAGCAAACATCCACCTTCCAGTAGGAGCCCCAATACAACACAAAAGGTGGTATTCATCAAATATGTTAAGTGTGTCAAATGTAATAAGTTTGGTCACACTTCTAGCTATTGCTTGAAAAAAGGATTACATAAAATTACTCAAATCTGGATGCTAAAGTCGACTACATATACTGTGGGTGGAACAACATGGGTAATAAGATTTTTACCCTCATCCTCTTTCTAGGTGTGTTGGTAGGCTAAGGACGGGGAGAATGTGCGGTACTTGGACTCCGAATGTTTCAAACACATGACGGGTGATGAAGACAAGTTCCTTAGCCTAGAGAAGAAGAAAGGAGGCATGGTGACATTTGGGGACAACAACAAAGGATGCATTCTTGGCATCAGCACCATAGGTAATAATGTTTTTTCTACTGCAAATATAGTGTTTGTTAAAGGCTTAAAGCACAATCTAATTTATGTTTGTCAACTTTGTGATGAGGGCTTGAATGTACTGTTTGAAACTTCTACTAATACTTGCAATATCATAGACGTTAAATCAAGCATTGTAGTGTTCACTGCGCATAAAAATCATAATGTCTATGCAGTTAAGTTAGAGGACATATCTTCTTCTGATTTGAAATGCTTAGTTACTAAAAATGAAGAATAAGAACTTTGACATGGGAGACTCAGTCATTCTGGGAGCAAACTAATAGTCAAACTATCAAAATTAAAACTAATCCGCGGACTTCCAAAACGAAGCGGTAGTTTGACTTCATTATCTGCTCCTTTCCAAAAAGGCAAAATTTATAAAATCTTCTTTCAAAAGTAAAAATGAAATTTTCATGTTTAGACAACTAGAATTAATTCACATTGATCTATTTGGTCCTCTTAGCACTTGTAGTCTAGATGGAAAATGATATACTTTTGTGATTATCGACGACTACTCACGTTTTTGTTGGACCATTTTTATTGCTAATAAATCTGATGTATTCCTTGAATTCTCTAATCTGTGAGCTAGACTGCAAAATGAAATGGAACTAAAAATAAAATGCATTAGGTCTAATCATGGGACGAATTTTAAAATGAAAATTTTACAAATTTCTGTAACAATTTAGGAATTCGGCACGAGTTTTCAGCCCCACGCACTCCACAACAAAATTGCGTAGTAGAAAGAATGAACCGAACGCTTCAAGAATTAGCATGCATGATGCTTGTCGAGTTCGGCTTGCCTCGATATTTTTGGGCTGAAGCGGTTAACACAGCTTGTTATGTGATGAACCGGATCATACTTTGCCCTATTCTTAAGCGCACCCCATATAAACTTTTATTATAGAAAGCAGTCCGTGTCCTACATTGGAGTCTTTGGATGTCCATGTTTCATTCTTAACACTAAGGATAACTTAGGAAAATTTAATGAAAATCTTACCTAGACATCTTTTTAGGATATTCCTTCACAAGTCGTGTATATAGGGTCTATAATAAAAGAATCTTGGTTGTAGAAGAATCAATCTACATTCACTTTAATGAAACTACTCCTAAAGAAGACCCAAAATCCGATGTAGTTGATGTCCACGTCATATATCTAGAAGATGAGAGTGAGAAGAAAGATGCAGTAGTTGTAGGTGATGACTTTGATAATACGAAAGGATACATGCCTCCAACTGAACTAAATTTTACAAAGAATCATCCAAGATAATTAGTAATTGGAGAGCCTTCACATGGGATTAGAACTCGCTCAACAGTGCATGAATCGTTTTCAAACTTATGTTTTGTGTCTGAAATTGAACCTAAGATTATTTTTGAAGCACAAAATGACGAGTCTTGTTTTTGTCCATGAACGAACTTAATTAATTTGAGAGAAATAAAGTGTGGACGTTAGTGGAGCGCTCTAGTGACCATCCAGTTATAGGTGTTAAGTGGATTTTCAAAAATTAACTTGATGGTGAGTCAAGGATAACAAGAAATAAGGCTAGGTTGGTTGCTTAGGGATACTCTCCGATTGAAGGGGTGGACTTTGAGGAGTCTTTTGCACCCGTAGCTCGCATTGAGTCCGTTAGGATGTTCTTAGCATTTGCAAGTTTTAAAAATATAAAATTGTATCAAATGGACGTCAAGAGTGTGTTTTTAAATAGTTATATTAAGGAAGAAGTGTATGTAGAGCAACCACCAAGATTTAAAAATAGAATCATCTAAATCACGCCTATAAACTCATAAAAGCTTTATACGGATTAAAGCAAGCTCTCTATGCATGGTACGATAGGTTAACTGTTTTTCTTGTTAAGCATGGTTTTAGGATGGGGAGTGCGGATACAACTTTATTTGTAAAACATAGTGATTCAAATTTGATGATCATGCAAATATATGTCGATGATATAATATTTGGTGTCACTAACAAAAAATTATGTGAAAAAATCATAAAAGTGATGCAAAGTGAATTTGAAATGAGCATAGTAGGAGAATTGACATACTTCCTAGGTTTTTAAATTTCTCAACAAGATGGTGGTATTTTTATTTCTCAATCTAAATAGGTAAAAGACATGATTAAAAAATTCGATTTTGAGAATTTGAAACAAACAAAAACTCCTATGAGTGCATCACTAAAACTTGGAAAGGATGAAAGTGGCATTTCGGTGGACCAAACATTATTTAGAGGCATGATTGGCTCATTATTGTACCTAAATGCATCTAGACCTGATATTATATTTACAGTGTGCCTTTATGCTAGATATCAAGCAAATCCTAAAGAATCTCATCTGAAAGTGTTAAACGTATCTTTAGATATCTCATAGGGTCTCAAAATCTCGGTCTTTGGTATCCCCGCACCGCAATTTCACGCTTCATGGTTATTCATATTCAGATTATGTCGGGTGTTCACTTGATCGCAAAAGCACAAGTGGCGCATCTCACTTCTTAGGGCATGCACTAGTTTCATGATCGAGTAGGAAACAGAATTGTGTTGCCCTCTCCACGGTCGAGGCTGAATACATTGCCCTAGGAAGTTGTTGCGCACAAGTACTATGGATGTCACAAACGCTAGAAGATTTTGGTCTCTCTTTCAAGAACTTTGAACTTAGGTGCGACAACAAAAGTGTCATAGAATTAACGAACAATTCGGTGCAACACTCTCGGTCAAAACATATAGACGTTCGTCATCACTTTATTCGGGATCACATTAAGAAAGAAAACGTGAAAGTGAGTTTCATTGGCACTGGCGATCAGCTTGCGGATATATTCACAAAACCTCTTCATGATGCTAGTTTTCTTTACTTCGACTAGAATTGGGTGTTTTGTATCTCACTGCTTAATCGTGCTGCAAAATCTATTGAAATTTGGGAGATTGTTTCTCGAACTTCGATCTCTATGAGTTATCGCTGTGTGGTAGCCCTAACACTGGCGGTAAGTTGGCTTTCTGAACTTTTTCATTTGTGTATTATTATTCTGCTTTTGTGTTTTTTAGTCCTTCTGTTTGGTGTGCCTTTTTTCAGTATGCTTTATAATCAAAAATCAAATAAAATTTTGAAAACCACCAAACACCCAAAAACATATTTTTTATTTATTTCATTCTAATTTGTTTTATCTTCCATTATTAAAACATAAAAAAATTATAAAAACCCAAAATATCAAAAAAAAACTGGCACGATCATTCTTAGGACATGCATGACTAGAACCTAGAATATAAAGATTACATGCAATGTTTGATTTAGGATTGCTATTTTTTGTTGAAGATTGTCTGTTCTGTCATGATGTGTCTGATCTATTGGTGTTTAGCTACCAAGTACGATGGACAGGATAATGTCTGTTGCAAAGGCCTCTAGGTATGTGTGAGAATTTAGGTAGTGTAATGACATTTCATTATTCACACAACCCTATAAAATGCACTCTTGTAGAAATTCAAAGCTTACATGTTATATCCCGTGATATTGTATCTAACATGCTAGAAATGACTTGAACAATCAATGTCACGGTGTTCATGTTTTTATATAAAACTTAGAACTTTGGGCCAAAATTCTAGTGAACAAGTTATTTGTATACAAGTTAAAGTGTATCTATCTATGTGGTAAATTTTGATTGATTCGGGTACCTTGAACTCTTCAATAATATAAAAGTGATAGTGAAAAAAATGAATGAAAAAATGTGAAAAAAAATTATGTATGGTATCAAATCATGTGTCAAGGATACCCATCAAACACTACTCATTTCTCCTGATAAGCCTCAATGAGCATTGTGAGAATGAGCACTTTGGTCTATAGAATCGTTTTGATCTTGTGCAAAGACTAAAAATTGAGTTAGTGCCCCTTTTCCAGTCTTGGTATGATATAGATAGAAACGTGACGTGATTTTTCACTTATTGAGATAAAACATGTACTAATGATTATTTCTACTTGTGTTTTTTTCTTTATGATGTTACATGTACACCTATTATTATTCTACCTAACGCTTTCATGCATAAGAATTGAACTTAAATTGCATTGATTGTCTATCATTCATGCTTACTAGTACACGATTTCTATTCATAATGCTTACAATATTTCATTGTATTAACTCTATAAATCTCCTAACATTGTACATCAAATCTTGTGTATTTAGATTCACATGTGTTGTCCAAATTTAATATGCTCTACAAAAATTTTAAAAATCAAATGTTTTCGTGTGTTTGGTAGATCAGTACTCATTGTATTCCGCTCATTTTTCCCCCGGTGCTTATGTTTTATCTCAAGCATTTGTGCACGTTTGGCGGAAAAATTCAACGCTTTGTTTTTTTTCTCGAGACACGTTCGTTCATCCCTGGCGCTTTCAAAAATATCAAAAGGGGGAGATTTGAGTGTTCATGAGCTAATCATATGCTAAGTCACATAGGGGAAGATCACGTATAGGGGGAGTACACATATAGGGGGAGCACACATGTAGGGGGATTCGTATGTTATCTTGATCATTAAACCTGCTATATTTCATACTTATTGATTGGAATGCACTATACCATGCTATTATTATTTATATCTCGTGAACGGAATTTGATATTATTAAAAGGGGGAGTTTGTTGGAACTTATGGTCCGCATCTCTTTATTTTGAAGTTGTATTTGATTATACTTGTGTTGGGTATAGTGTGCAGGTTCACAGGTACAAAAGAACAATAAACTCAATCTTTGTAACCTACCGGGAGGCGCTAGTTCTACCGTAGGTGCTAGCCCCGAAGAACAAAAAACAGCCCGTTCTGTCATCTACCGCCAGGCGCTAGCGGCTTACCGTGCCGCGATATCCAAAAATAGAGCGAATATTTTTCGAATATTTTTCCAAAATTACTGGACAACTGTCAACACCGTGCAAAGGGACCTACCCCCGGGCGCGAGCTCTATCGCCGGCGGTAGCATATTTTTATAAATGAGTATAAAAGTGTGTGTTTATTTTCCCGGAGACAACAAGAAGAAGGAGTATTTTTCATTTTAGGGTTCGGACGCCATCAGAGAGAGAGCGAACCTTCATCTCCATTGAAGGAAAAGCAATATTTCTTCCTCCTGTTCATGATCGGAGAACTCCGAAGGATGAAAACTTCAACGACCATCAGCGATTGATCGACTACAACACGAATGATATTCAAGAGTATCGATCGCGCACTATTCTACAGAGGAGTTCTACTTTCGAGGGAGAAATAACTTTAAATTTTTTTTATTTTATTCAGTATTTTTTTTATTCTATTTGATGAGTGTGTGAGGGAAATCGGCCTGGGAGGTCGTCTGGTTCCTGGGAGGAATCTGTGGGAAATCGTCTTGGGAGGACATCTAGATCTGGGAGATCTAGTGGAGCTATAAGACCCTTTAGGGGAGGAAGGTAAAGATTTTGCGCGTCGATCTTCTTGGGAAGAAGAGCGAGAGCCAACTGGTCCTGAAAGGGACGGTATAGAAACCAAAACAAAGATTGTATTCATCGTCTTCAATCTCCGGCGTCACGGAGATCTAGTTTTGCTATAGTAAGCAATTGTCCTTATTTTGAAAAAAACTATATTTTGTTATTACATCTCAAAATCATGGTTGTATGTTGTTAGAGGTTTGAGTGCTGTGTGGGAAATCTGAAAACAATGTTTTATAAAGAAAATCAATCTCTGTGACCTATCGTCGGTCGCTAGCCTTACCGTTCGCGGTAATTTCCAGAACTTGTTTTCTTGGTAAAAATTGTTTTAATTTTGGACTATCTTTAAAATCCTTATACACCCCCTCTAAGGTTGGTCACAAGATCCAACATATATCATATGGAGGGTCTTTACCATCCAACGACGGAAATCCACCTACCAGATGTCGTAAAGCTCGGGATCCACCTCTCTCGTCAAGACTTCCTCATGAATCTCCTCTGACTACAAACAACAATCTTGTTTAAAGGAGTTTGAGTTCTTATAATCTGTCACACCAACCATCTTTAGCTCAGAAATTCGCTCCTCAAAAAAAAGGTGCACCACCTCGAACTCTAAGCGGGCAACATCCCCCAGCGCACACTCTGCCAAAAGCTTCTTGGCCAGAAGCTCCTCCTAAAGTCGCGCCTTCTTAGGCTTCAAGTCTAACTCAACTTATCGAACGCGAGATAGGTCACGCTCACGCCTGCCCCTAAAATCAAAAAAAAGGAGCTCTTTGCACTTCAAAGCTTCTCTTGAAGGGAGAGGTATGCGTACTTCAAACCAACGTAACAATCATTCCAAGTAAGAGCAATGTGAGCTTACACAGCAATCAGCAAGAGAAAGCAAAACACAGTGAGTTAGGAGCAACAAGCATAAACCAAAGCAAAAGGATGAGCTCACTGTGTTATTCGTCGCTACTAAGGATGGAGAAACACACTTCCTTTTTGATTGGGTCAAAGTAGGCACCCCTCGACTGGGGCCCAGGGGGCAGAAGAGCCCGGAGCCTCAACATCCTAATCCTAGCCCCCCAGGAATTGTTAGGGGCATCTCCTCAATGCCCTTTCAGTGGTCAGTCGGGTGATGCACCGTGGACGAATCTCCATGGCCCTCAAATACCAATTTTCTCTTCTGATCACAACCCAACGGAGCAGTGGCAGAACGGTTTGGATCAGCAGAAAGGCTACACAACAGCAAGCTCTTTTCTTCCAGGAACACAGAAATGATAAACAGATGGTCCTCCAGTTCATTAGGTGCACCGAACCCAAGCATCAGTGTAAAATCATGCTCACAACCCTTCATTCGGTGACACCAGTCTCGAAGAGAGCTCCAAAGCTCGGGCCACTCCCATAAATTATGGATGTACCCATACACTGTGTTTCTGTGGCACCTATTCGTTCAACTCTCAAACACCAACTAAATCTTGTTACTATGAACCTCAATACGGTCACTGCCATCAGTGATAACATCACATCATTCCCTAAAGAGCTCTAGCGAGAACCCCGAGTCATGTTCGTGGAAGAAGGCAATCATGACCATGACAAGCATCATCGCTAAGGGGGTAAACTGCGACGTCGGAACCCCGCAATGTTTCAAGATCTCTGTAACTTCATTGCATGGTGGGAACTGAAGACTGGCCTTAAGGGATGATTTTCATAAAGTCATCCAGCCCACCGGGGGCTCTGCACCTACTGCTCGCCTTGAGGAATTTTGATGTCAAGATCGGAGGGAATGTTGTAGCGCCCCCTCCAAGAAGTAATGAGCTCTACAATAAGAGTGGAACGTATACGCATCAGCCTACCGTGAACAGCACGCAACGGAGCCTGAAAAAACATGTGAAAAATAAGTTAAAATCTGAATGGGCGGCACCTCAGGAGCTGCGACCCACGCACCGCAAACAGGGAGGCAAGCCGCATACAAGCGTGACACGTCAGCGCACCCCGCACGCAGTGCGCGGGGCGCAACACGCGTGCACCGCACACGAGGAAACCCGCGCGCAAGGCGCAACCCGCGTGTGTGCTCTTTATGTGCGGGAAGCGCCCTGCCTGCACACCCCCGAGCGAAGGTGGTCATCCCGCTCCATCTGGTCGCCCCCTCTGTGCGCTAGAGTCTTGCTCCTGTCGTGATTCTTGCCGCAATTCACCCCTTCGCCATACCTTTTCACCGCCGACCGCATCGACGCGCCCATCCTGCGTTGCACCCACCATTAATGTCCAGATCAGCACAAGGGGAAAATCCTAGGAACTCCATTCGCTTTGGCTCTGCACTCTGAGGACTTTGGGGGGCAAATGATGGGGGCAGCCCCAATTTATAGGAAAACCGGGCTGCACATAACCAAACCACGCTCGATCTCCCCCCACTAAAGTCATGGGAGTTACGCAGGTAACCGCCGCACGCAAGATCTATGCACCCGAGCACGCAATAACTACCATGCGTCGGATTGCGCGATTGTCCCAACCGCCGCCACCCGACGGTGTCGGCCGGCCCCGACCCCGGCCGACAGCCTCTCTACCCCCTCTCGAACCGCGTGAATATGGGTGGTTATTATTATTATTACTTAGTCTACTTATTACTATTATTATTATTATTACTACTTATTACTATTATTAATTATTAATACTACTTAGTCTACTTATTATTATTATTATTATTATTATTATTACTTATTGCTATTATTATTATTACTACTTTGTCTACTAGAATAATTAAAACAATATAAACAACAATATTTATAATTAAATATTGTAATACAACTTTGATAGTACTAACAAACAAATCGGCCAAAATAAAAGCAAGCTGTAAAATTACTATACTAGTATAAAATCTATTGGCAACCTGAATGTTAAGCTCATATTACTGAGCACATATCTAGCCATGCTTCTCATACTCTTCATCCTCCTGCCCTCAATTCTCCTGGTTCTTCTGAAGAAGCTTCCAATAATATTCTTCCATGGCCGAACCAAGAATACAAAGCAGCTCCTGCCGGGGCCATGGAAGCTTCCATTCCTCGGAAGCATCCACCAACTTCTAACACGAGAGCAGACCCATCATAGATTCCATAGACTCTCCAAACAATACGGCGATCTATTCTGCATCAAACTCGGCGGCGTAGATTTCGTGGTCGCGTCCAGCACGTGCTCCGCACGTGCGGTTCTCAACACCCAAGATCATGTCTTGGCCTCCCGCCCCACCCTCCTTGCCGTCGAGGTAATCGGCTACAACTCCGGCGGCATCGGATTTTCCCCGTACGGCCAATACTGGAGGCAGCTGCGCAAGATATGCACCCAAGAGCTCCTCAGCAGCCGAAAGGTGAGGGCTTTAGGGTTTATAAGATGTGAGGAGGGTGAGAGGCTGGTGGAGAAGATTGGATCGGCGGGCGGCGCTCCGGTGAACCTGACGGAGATGTTTATGGCAGTGAGCAATATACAGATTACCAGAACGGCGTTTGGAAAGGAGTGCGGCCGGAGCAGGGGAAGGTTCTTGTCAGCCATGAAGGAGACGTTAAAGCTTCTGCCGATGTTGAGGGTGGCGGACTTGTTCCCGTCGATGAGCTTTCTGATAAGTTGTTTGGATGGGTCGAGCTTTCAAATGAAAAGGCTGCGGCGGGAGATGGACGCCGTGTTGGACGAGATAATTGAGGAGCATGTGATGAAGGGCGAGGATGGAGGTGATATGGAGGAGGATTTGGTTGATGTTCTGCTAAGGATTCAAAGGGAGGGGGAGCTGCAAGTCCCCCTTACAATGGATAATGTCAAGGCTGTGATCCTGGTAATTATACATCCCATATATTTATTTAACTACATTAAAAAGTATTTTGAGTAATACAATTAATATTAATCATCCAATTTTTCATCTCATTCATCGAACGAAGAAAGATAGAGAAAGAGGGAAGAGAGAGGGGGAGAGTGGGAGTGAGAATCTTTATAACCCTGGTATCCTATATTTACGGATAAGAGTGAGAGGGGAGAGAAGAAAGAGAGAGAGCCAATTTGAATTTTCAGGGAAAAATTTTATTTTTTTTTACAAAATAAAATTTGAAATATTTATTTATATTTTTACGATAATTTTAAATACGCATATGTATATGTTTTGAATAAAAATAAGTGCTCCACTGCGGGCGCGCCCCGCTCGACTGCGGGCGAGCGCAGCCCGCTCAACTGCGGGCGAAGCTCTCTAAGAGTCAGCGAGCACTGGAGAAGCCCGTGCGGAGCTACTCGTGTGTGTGTGCGTATATATATCCCTAAAAATTAAGGATGATCACATTATTGGAAACTCCAAAATCACTCGTTTATTGCTCGAATATTGAGTCGAATCGGAATTAGTTACAATTGATGTGACTAGCTCAAATCTGATTTCGAGCCAACCCTAAATCCTTCAAAATAGGGTTCGAATTAGATCGAATTGATTAAAAATATTACGTATTTACTAATATATTATTACTTTAAAATAAAAACACCGAAATTTAAACATAAATAAAAATAGTGAAGGCTTTAAGATTTTATTTGTTGCATTTAGAGGTTACTTAATTTAATTTCGAGCAAAGTAGAAAAAAGAGAAAATTTGCTCAGTTTTGAGCCGACCCGACTCAATTTCGAGTCAGGTCAGAATCGAGTCATTTCGAGTCAAGTCGGCTTAACTCAAAATCGATTTCGATTACGAGCCGAATTAATTCCACTCAAAAATTTTGATTTCAAGCCGAGCACAAATCGCTCAAACTCGAGTACTTGATATCAGCCCTACTAAAAACAGATGATTTTTTTGGGTATGTGCTCTGTCTTCAGATTTGGAGACAAAGCCCTTGCGATTAAGCCTCACTTCAAGTCTCTTACTTTGTTTAACTTTTCATTATTTTGTATATCAAAGGACATGCTTGTGGCTGCAACTGAAACAACATCAAATACCATGTGTTGGGTCATGTCAGAACTCATGAAACACCCGAATATCATGAGTAAAACTCAGCTAGAGATAAGAGAAGTTCTTAGAGGAAAAACTAGACTGGAGGATAATGATATCCATGACTTGCATTATCTTCATCTCGTCATAAAGGAAACACTAAGGATGCACCCTCCTCTTCCTTTGCTGCTTCCTAGAAGTTGTAGCGAGGCAACAGAGTTGTTAGGATTTCATATACCAGCAAAAGCCAGAGTGGTGGTTAACGCATGGGCTATTGGAAGAGATCCAATGATTTGGAAGGATCCCGAAAGCTTCTGGCCAGAGAGATTTGAAGATAGCATGCATGATTTTAAAGGAAACAACTATGAGTATATTCCTTTCGGATCAGGGCGAAGAGTATGCCCAGGGATGTTATTTGCCATGGCCGGAATGGAGCTCTTTCTTGCACTATTGCTCAACCATTTTGACTGGAAAATCCCAGCTGGCGACGGTGGTTTGGAGGAGCTGGATATGGAGGAAGAATTTGATGGCACGGCGAGGAGGAAGAAAGATTTATGCTTGATTGCAGTTCCTCATGAAATATTGGGTTGAGTGATTTGTTGAAGATATGTTTGATCTCACTGGTTCATGTTCTTAAATGAATCACCCATTTACTTGAGTATTTATTGGAGACGTTTCCTCATTTGTTTAAGAAATAAAATTAAGTTTAAATGTTTTTTTTGTAATTTCTTTCTTTATAATTGATGTAATGACCACTATAAACTTTATATGTAATGGTAAATGAAAAAATATCATGGTCTAATTTCAGCAATCTTTTATCTAATTTATGTTATTACGCTTGAAGCATCCCGTGTAGCCGTCAAGTTTGGAACGACCTCCACGTTGCCTCCGGCAGGGGTATTTATATATAGGCGTAACCGTAAATTTTTGACGACAGGTTATTGGATGTCATTGGGATCCTAACCAAACATGTTAAGCATCTGTCACATCTATTAAATATACCTGAACAAGCTCCTCTTATATTGTATATAGATGTTAACACAAAACATGTTACTTAAAACAAATGTTAATAACGATCAAAACATGAGTTTTTCCAGAAAATATAATTAAGAGTTTTAGATAACTGATAAGCTAAACTAAAACAAAGGTTCCAAACATGAAAAGGAAAAGCAAAACTGGAAAATTCAAACTGATATTTGATCTATGCAAACAGTAGATCATCTTCATCCGGATCAAAATCAACTTTCTCTCCTCTAATCTCCATTTGATCTGCAAACAGTCACAACAAGAATGTCATGAGACAAATCTCTATGAATTCAAATATTTGTTATCAAAAGTAAAGTGATTAGTTGTAGCAGTAAAAGAACGTAATACACAAACGAGAAAGAAAGAGTCACAAGTCAGCATTTCTATCTAATTTATAAAAAATTAGAAAATTGATTTCAAATAATCAAACCATGTTCCTTCGATTATTAAGATTATTATTAACTATTTCATAATTGTGCTATATCATCAAGTTTGGAATGATACAACAAGCTGTGACTATTATATCATCAAACTTGGAAAATATAACTAATAATCATAATATCGGGACACATATTAGTAACTTCAGTATTCCTTTTTGGAATGATACCCAAATTAGCTTTTGAATGAAATAATTGTGTAAGTCATCATGTTTGGAATGACTGACAACTATTCATCTCTAGTTTTCATCAGATAGCATCTGAAATACTTTAGTGTACTCAATCTAGATGCTTGAATGTAAGCAGACTAATGTTCTAAAATTTAAAACATAAGCAAGCTATTAAGTCTTACTATATGGACTTCAATCTCATCTGTCCTGATATTTTAGTTGTTAGAATCTTACATAAGCCCTTGGTAAGAACATATGCTACATTATCTTTTGATCTCACGTCCAAAAGGGAGATTATCCTCTGACTGGTGAGATAGGTCAACCAGGATTGTTTCATCCTAATCTATCTTCGCTTTCCATTGAATAATATATTTGTAGCAATGGTTTTTGTGCCTTGATTATCACAATATAACGAAATAGAGTGCATTTTTAGACTTGTCATTAAATGTCCATTATCAGATCTCTTATCAACTTTGCTTCTTCTCCAACTGAAACAAGAGCATAGAGTTCTGATTCCATAGAGGATAATGCAATGCACGTCTGCCTCTTTGACTTCCAAGTTACTACTGCCCCTCCTAGTGTAAACACAAAGCCACTAGCGGATCTACTATCAGCAATTTTTGAGCACCAGGAGGCATCAGAATACCCCTCTAGCACAGGAGGATGTTCACTGTAATATAAAGCATACTTCTCAGTATACTAGTATCGCATTGGCCTTTATAAGGCATCTCAGTGGTCCTTTCCAGGGTTACTCGTGAATCTACTTAACATGCCGACAGTAAAGGCTATGTCAGGTTTAGTGCAGGTTGTAGCATACATAAGACTTCCTATAAGTTTGGAGTAATCTAATTGTCTAATAGGTGAACCTTCATTTGATTTCAGTCTATTGTTGTAGTCGTATGAAGTCTCAATCTTCTTGTTATTAACGCAACTCCACTTCTCAAGTAGATTTCTAATGTAGTACTATGACTTAGGGTAATACCCTTTTCAGTGAAGTTCACTTCCATTCTTATGATGGTTTTTACCACAACTAAGTCTGTCATGCTAAATTGTGTCATCAACGCAACTTTCACGTCCTCTGCCTCAGAATGATCAGTGCCTAGAATTAGCATGTCATTAACATACAAGCAAATAATTGCAACTTTATATGAACTTGTTCTTACGTATTAACATTTATCTGATAGGTTAGATTTAAAACTCATGTCTTTAACATAAGTGTCAAATCTTTTGTGTCACAATTTAGATATTTGCTTCAATCTGTAGAGTGACTTAATCAACTTACAGACATTATTCTCTAAACCTTCTATGACAAACCCTTCAGGTTGGTGTATATAGATCTCCTCAGTCAGATCTAAATTAAAAAATATAGTCTTGACATCCATCTAATGAACGATAAAATATTCAATAGATGCTAAAGCGAGAAAAATCCTAATTACCGCAATGTGACAAACAGGTGAGTATATGTCAAAGTAGTTTATACTACTCACTTGAGTGAAGTCTTTTACAACTAGACGTGCTTTGTATTTGGCGATACTCCCATCAGAATTAAGCTTCTTTTTCAGAACCCACTTACTTCTAATGGTTTTAACCTCTTAGGGCAAGTCAACCAAGGTCCAAGTGTGATTTGGCAATAGAGAATTCATCTCATCATCTATGGATTCTTTCCATAATAGAGAATCTCTGGATCACATCGCTTCCTTATAGGTAGATGGATCAACTTCAACTTAATAAGTGATAAAATCTGTACCAAAGCTCTTAGGCACTCGTTCTCTATTAGATAACCTTTTAGATGCTAAATCACTAGTATCTATGGGCTCAGTGTCAGAGGTCCTTAGTTCTGGATCAACGGTAGTCACGGTACTAGATGCTGACAGACCTGAAAGCATCAGGTTTTTATCTTTAAGGAACTTATCCTCAAAGAAAACTGCATCTCTAGATTCTATTACGGTATTAGTTGAGAGATCTAGAAATATGTCTATAGCACTATCCTCTATGTATCCTAGATAGACGCATGTGTTTGTCCTAGGTCCAATCTTAGCTCTTCTAGAGTCAAGTATCCTAACATAAGCAATACAGCCACAGGTCTTAAGATTATCAAATCTAGGAGGTCTCTTAAACCAAATCTCATAGGATATTAGCTTCAACTTAGCATGAGGAACTTTATTAAGAATGTGATTTGACATGAGCATGGATTCACCTCAATAGGTCGCAGGCATGCCAGCAGTTAGCAACATAGAATTTAATATTTCTATCAAAGTCCTATTTTTCATTACAGTGATACCATTGGATTGTGGTGAATATGAGGCAGTGGTTTCTAGAATTATGACATTGCTGGCAAGAAAATCTCTAAACTCTCCCGAGATATATTCACCTCATCTATCACTTCTTAGACTTTTAATTTTCATGTCTAATTGATTTTCAATCCTATTTTTTAATATACGAAATTTTCAAAAGCTTCATCTTTGGATTTAAGGAGATAAATTTGGCTAAATGAGCAATCGTAGATAAAAGTTATCAGATACTTCTGACCGCCTCTTGTGATAAAGCTTTTGTAGTCATATATGTCGGAATGTATTAATTCTAGTAATTGTGTGCTCCTGGAAACCTAACTAAAAAGTATTCAAGTTATCTTTGTCTGAGCATAAATTTCACATTTGTCAAATTTGATTATTGTGTCTAAGGGTATATTGTGAGTTTTAGCTAGCAGTAGTAGTTTTATATAGTTCATGTGTCCTAGTCTTGCATATAAAGTTTTAGGATCTATTAGATTTGAGCTAACATGATTTATTACTTCATTTGCTAGACTCATATGATACATCTCATTTACTATATACGCACAAACAAAATAATGTGACTGAACAATTAAAGTTACTCTACCACCATTAATGTTAAATGACATACCAGCATCGCATAACTAATTGAAATTAAATTAATAGCTAATGTAGGTATAAATTTAACATTTTTCAAAATTAAACGCGTACCTGAGGAAAGTACCAAAGTGGCATTTCCCACCTTCAATACATCAGCTAATCCACCATTTGCAATATTGACTGTCTCTTTTACTGCAGTGACGTCCTCCAGAAGCACTGAATTGTTGCAGACGTGACAGGTAGCACCTGAATCGAGCCACCACACTGTACTGGCCTTCCCATTACCAACCATCACAATAAAGTTGGCAGGCACAGTTTGATAAACCATATTAGTTTTATTATCAGTCTTTGGTGTGCTGGATTCACCCTTTTTGGGTTGCTTGCACTCGGAAGCACATTAACCCCACTTATTGTAGTTGTAGCCCTTGCCTTTAAATTTCTTAGCTTTCCTGCTAGTGTCAGCAATTACGTGTGCACTGGAGAGTGGTCTACTCTTTCCAGGCTTAGGCTTATGCTTAGGGTCGTGAGGGGATCCATCCAGGAGGGAAGCTGATCCACTTCCATCAGCTACCCCTCTTCAATGGAAGGGCGGAAGAGGTCAATCAGGGTCCCCCCCCCCCCCCCCCCGCACGGGGTCCGAACTTGGCCAATTGGTCCACTTGCCCATTTTCCTCCCGCGGCAGATGTCTGATGGAGAACGTTTGGAACATGTCGATGACCCCTTTCACCTTTGTCAGGTATAGCTGAAGAGTGGACTCCCTGGCTTCGAACTCGTCGTTGATCTGGGAGGACACCACCATGGAGTATGTTATTACCTCCACGTCTTGCACTCCTAGCTCCCTGGCCAGCCGCAACCTGTGATCACCGCCTCATACTCTGTCTGGTTGTTGGTGATGGGAAAATGGATGACCACAGTTTGCTCAATATTTGTCCCCTACGAACTTTCCAAGATCAATCCTACCCCCAGAAGTGCATCCCTGACGCGCCATCCACCGTCACCCTCCAAGGAACTGGATGAGTGAGCTCGGCCTATGCCACCTCGACCACATAGTCGGCTAGGAAATCGGCCATCGCCTGAGCCTTGATCGAGAGGCGTGGGACAAAGAAGATGTCAAACTCGCTTAACTCTACCGACCACTTGGCGAGCCTTCCCGAGTGCTTCACCCCCTCAAAGATGTTATGAAGGGGGTGGTCAGTCACCACACGAATAGAGTGTGCCTAGAAGTACGATCGGAGCCTCCGGGTCGAGATGACCAGAGTGAAGGCTAGCATATCCAAGATAGGGTACTGAAGTTCTGCCTTCCTCAGGACCATACTCACATAGTAGATCGGCAGCTGCTTCTTGCCCTCTTCCCGGGCCAACACGGAGCTCAGGGCCTCGGCCCCAACCCCAAGGTACAGGAACAAATCTTCCCCCTCCTTCGGCCCCTGGAGAAGCGGAGCCTGGGTCAGCTTTTTCTTTAAGGCCAGGAAGGCCTTATCGCACTCCTCAGACCACTCAAACTTCTGGTCCCCTCTCAGCGCCTTGATGAAGAGCGAGCACTTCTCACCAGCCCGAGAGTGGAACTTGCTCATCCCTGCCAGCTTCCTTGTCAAACGCTGGACTTCTTTGGCGTTCCGAGGCGACCCTAACTCCATGATCGCCCTAACCTTGTCAGGGTTGGGCTCCACTCTCACGTGAGTAAGGAGATGGCCTAGGAACTTTCTCCTACTCGCCCCGAAGACACACTTCAAGGGGTTCAGCCTCATTTAATATTTTTGCAGGGTGCTGAAGGTCTCTTCCAGATCCTGGAGTAAGAGTCCACATCCCAACTCTTGATCATGAGGTCATCTACGTACACCTCCAGGTTCCTCCCTTTCTGCTCCTGGAAGACCCAGTCCATCATCCTTTGGTATGTTGCCCCTGCGTTTTTCGGCCCAAAGGGCATCATTTTATAATAGTAGCACCCATCCCCTGTGATGAAGGAGATATATTTCATATCGGGTGGGTGCATCCTGATATGGTAATAACCTAAAAACGCATCTAAAAAACTCATTAGCGAAAAACTGATGGCTGAGTCAACTAGTGCGTCGATTCGAGGTAAGGGGTAACAATCTTTTGGACATGCTTTATTTAAAAGAGAGATGTCGATACACATTCTCCAGCGACCATCCCCCTTTTTAACCATCACAACATTGGATACTCAGCCTGGATACTAGATCTCCGATACAAACCCCGCCTTCAAGAGCTTCTCCACCTCCACTTGAATGGGCTCGACCAGCTTGTCGATAGTGGACCTCTTCTTCTACCGGATGGGACAGGCATCAACGTCGACGTTGAGGCGGTGGCAAGCCACATCCGCATTGATCCCCAGCATGTCTGCTATGCTCCATGCGAAGATGTCGATGTTCTTCTGGATGCACTCCAGCATTCTCCTCTGGTCCTCCGGGCTCAGTCCTCCGCTGACCCGTACTCTCTCCACCCTTCCTCCCTGGGTGAGAACCTCCATCTCCACCACCTCCTCTGCTGCCTCCAGCCGAGACTAGTCTTCCCACTCGCCCACAACCCTCTCTCCTGGGGCAAGAGCTTCCTCCTCAGCCTCCTCCACGGCCATCACCTCGACCGGCACCTCCAGAACTTTCTCCATCCCTCCCCTATGGGTGTGGACCTCTTCCTCCTCTATCTTCGTCCCCTTGGCTTCTCCCACGGCCTCCTTGCCAGACAGCTCCTCCATCCTCCTCTCCATCTCCTCGGCTCCTCCTTGCCAGGAGATGGAGTTGATCGCGGTCATGTAGCACTTCCTCGCTACCATAGGGTCTCCCTGGACCCGAACTTGGATGCCCTCAGCGTTGAACATAAGGCATTAGTGGAAGGAGGATGGCATGCAGCAGAAGGCACTGATGATGGGCCATTCGAATATGGCATTGTAGCTGCTGCGAGGGTCCACGATGACGAACCTGCAGTTTCTGGACTGGCCCCCTAAGGTGACATGGAGTCTCACTCATCCTACCTCCTTCCTCTCTCTAGAGAACCCGAATAGAGGACCGTTTGAGTCCAACACCCTCCTGTCCTGCACCTTCATCGAGTCGAATGCCTTTTCAAGATGATGTTGACAGAACTCTCATTATCCACGAGGATCCGGGAGACGGTAAAGTTCTCGGCGGCGGCCTGAATGACCAGCGCATCACAGAACGGATTCTCGTGTTCTGGCATGTCCTTCCTGGAGAAGGTAATCTTCTCATCTGGGGGTGGAGTTAGGGATGTGCGTACGTGGAGGCAACCCTCCGTCGGTACATGGTATGGAGGCTCGCCTTGCTAGCAGCCTCGACTCCCACCCCCATGGATCACCCCAATGCCTCCTCGGCCTCATACGTTAGCCCGGTCCTCGCACCTGTCCTCCCCTGCCCCTGGCAGTACTTCCTTGATTCGCACCTCCTGGCGGTGCTACTGCTTCGGAGCCTCCCCCTGGCTTCCCTCATCTCCTGGAACTTTGGGTAGACAGTCGTCGCATGCCCTTCCTCCTGATGGAAGTCGCAGTAGGGCGGCTCTGCTATGCCTTCCGGTCTCCTCCTCTGCACTCCTCTCCTCCTCCTCGTCCTCCCCAGGGCTATCATCATAGCTTGGTGTTCATCGAGGAGCAGAGGTATCTAGACTTGCCTCTAGCCTGGGGGGTTGAACTGGCCTTGCCCCCCTTGGTGGTTGTCCCCTCCATGGAAAACTCATTGTTGGCCCTGATCATGCCAGTCTTACTGCCTCCAGCCCAGCCGATTATTCGGCTCCTGGCGCCCCCACTACGGATGAAAGATATGGTACCTAAACACCTAGAGGGGGGTGAATAGGTGACCTAATCCTTTTCTAACTTTGTTGGCAGCCAAACAGTTATATCACAGATTTTCTAACTACTTTTGCACAGCAACAGTAATAACAAAATATACACAGCTAATCCACAGCACAATCACAGCACAGCACACAGTGTTTTATAGTGGTTCCCCAAGATATGGGTACATCCACTTTCCCCCTTTGCCTATCTAGCAGTGTACTAGATTCGGCCAAACTTCTCCACTGTCTCAGAACCCAAATTGGTTCCTACCTCAGGCCCAAAGCCTTACAACTCAGCTTTATCCCAAAGCCTACACTCAGCCAATCAAGGCCTACACTCAGCCAACCAAGGCCTACACTCAGCCAACAAGGCCTACACTCAGAGATCTCTATCTCCTACACTCAGGCTAACAAGCCCTACCCTCAGCCTTTATAAATACAGGCTTACAAATCACTCAGATCCAATAGATCCTACAAGTTACAAATGTAATACAAATAATAACTCTACAACTCAGAATTAAAGGAGGGGAGTTGAGAGATTCTTGATGAGTTCTTGGAAGAACTCGCTGGATTCACCCTGACTTAGCTTTCTTCAAAGCTTCTTGAGTAGAACTGAATAAGACTGAATCTCTGCAGTTGTTCCTTGACCTCTGCCACTTAAGATCCAGAATTGAATCTGAATCCTTCTTCTCAGCCTAGTTCCAGAGGCTGATTTCTTGGATGAGCCCTCTCTCTCCAACTTCTAGATTCTGCACTTGAACTACTAGATCTTCTTGTGTTGATTCTCTTTGTACCACTTAATAATTACTTCAACAACTCTAAAACCACTTTCAACAACTTTGAACAACTTTTTACAACAGTTTCTGTAAACTGTAGGTGCCTATTATAGGCTTTCTTCATGGTAACCGGCTGGACCGGTTCATAACTGACTTCTGACATCTCTGACAGTTGTTGTAGACCGGCTGGAACGGCAGCTGTCAAGTCACCAGTCACTTTTTGAAAATCTCTAACTGTCTGTAAGTGTCGAGACTTTCTGTCTTTAAGTGTCGACACTTATAGACCAAGTGTCGACACATGTTGTGTAAGTGTCGACACAAGTCTACAAGGTGTCGACACAACTCCTTGTATGTCTCGACACAGATTCTTCTGCATGTGTCGACACTGAAATTGAGTGTCGACACAAGTACTTGTTCTTCTAGCTTTTGCTGAATTCTTCTATGTGTCGACACATCTCCTTTGTGTCGACACATCTTCTTGTGTTGAATCTGTCAAGTGTCGACACTGCTTCTTGGTGTCGACACATAGTCTTCTATGTTGAATCTTGCTGAGTGTCGACACAGCTCCTTGTGTCGACACACCTTCTTGTTGTTGAGACTTCAGCTGAGTGTCGACACATTCCCATAGTGTCGACACTTGTACTTAGAATAATTTGTTGTTCTTTCTGTTCTTTGCTAAGTGTCGACACAGCTCCATGTGTCGACACTTTCTTCAAGTGTTGAGTCTTTAGCTGTGTGTCGACACATTGTTCTGGGTGTCGACACATACTTCAAATGTTGACTCTTCTGTTGAGTGTCGACACATTGTGTTGAGTGTCGACACATGCTTCAAGTGCTGACTCTTCTGCTTAGTGTCGACACATTGTGTTGAGTGTCGACACTTGTACTTAGACTCTGCAGACTTTTGCTGAGTGTCGACACAGCTCCAAGTGTCGACACTTTCTGGTGTAGACACAGCTTCACTGGGTGTCGACACAGCTCCTTGTGTCGACACTTTCTGTCTGCACTTTTCTTCACTGAGTGTCGACACAGCTCCAAGTGTCGACACTTTCTGTCTGGTGTCGACTCTGCATCCCAGGTGTCGACACAATGACTCCAAGTGTCGACACTGCTTGTCTGGGTGTCGACACAAGCTTTCTTAAGTGTCGACACTTTCCCTCTGGGTGTCGACACATGGACTTAGAAACTTTTTGCTTCAGTCCAGTGATTTCTTAACCTGCACAAGTAACTCAAACATACATCAAATACATTATGATGTATATCATTGAGTTGGGTGAGGCTTCTTCAAATCAGGTACATTTGACCAATGTACCCAACAATCTCCCCCTATTTGGAGAAGTCATAACCCTTAGTCAATGATATACACCATTCATAATTAAAATTACAAAATGATGTAAAGCAGATTATAAACAGCAGGGTAAACATAAACATGTAATATTTCACACATGTATACACATTCAACATTGTAGAACAAACAAGAAATAGACATATTCTCAGAACAATCATGAAATATATTTATCATATATTGTTCTAACATTTTTCTAATACATCTTCAATGATTTACAAAAATGTTTTTCATTCAAAAGATTACAACAATCTTCAAGTCAATTCCTAATCTATTTCTGATCTGGTTCTTTGATAACAATGCCTTTGTCAGGTTGGACTTGAGCTTTGACAGTGGCTTCAGCAGTTCAGCAACAGCAGGCTTCTTGCCTTTTAAGTCCTTCTTCTTCAGCTCTTCTGCTTTGATTTTCTGCCTCTCAAAATAGTGGTATGGCTTGGGGAAGTACTTGCTAGGCTCCACTGCAGTAGGAGGTAGCTTTCCCATCTTTGCCTTTCTTCTATATTGAACAATGGCCTCCTGTCTTATTTCATGTTTCCTCCATTCTGCTTCAGAGAACCACTTGTTCCTTTCATGAGCATTGTCCTTGGCAGCTTTCCAGGCAGTTAAAATTATATTTCTAGAGGTAGGGCTCCACTGTTCAAAATCTGGCCTTTGTTCTGCTTGTTCCCTAAACCTCTTCTTTGACAACCTTGCCTCTTCTTCTTTCTCTAATGCCTCTTGCATAGCTGCAGAAATAGGCTGAACCACTTTATCCAGAATAACATTAGGCTTCCCTTCAGTTGGGCTATACATTGTCTGGACATCTGCTTGAATCATTTCAAAATCTGGAGGTGGATAAATGACTTGAGCTACCTCTGGTTGCTCACCTCCAAGATATGCAGTTTGAATCCCTGATTCAGCAACATTATCATCATCACAGAGTGGAGGATAGCCCAGTGTAGCTCTGATGGAGTTAGATATCCATTTGGCATGGTCAGAGCTAGCTTTGACTAATACTCTCTCCCCCTTTATGACTTCTCTGGCCATATGGTCTCTGACATCATCCTTTTGAAACCTTATCTGACTGTCCAAGTATCTGATTCCCTCTTTAAAGAATGGTTTCAGCTTTGTAAGTTGTTCAGAGATGACTTTCTGGGAATCTTTAATAGCAGACTTAACAGCAGTAATCTCAGCTTGAAATACTTTATCAAAGTCAGCCTTAGCAGCAGCAGTAGATGTTGAAGGTTCAGCAGTCTTATTCTTCAATTCAGTGACTATAGCATTGTGTGAAGCAGTCAAGTTGTCATTCATCCTTAACTGATTTTCCAGTACATACCCTTGCTTCAATGCTATATCATCTACCTGTGCTTTGATCTTTCTTGGTGTGTTGCCAGATACACCACTGCATTGCCACCCTTGTGGAAGCAGTCATTCATCTCTTTCTTATTGGTTCATCTCAAACCTTATTGACTTTATATCTTGAGGCAAGATCAAACTGTAATGACTTCTGCCCTTCATCTACATAAGCCTCTATGGCTTTCCTTTGTTCATCCATTTTTATCTGCAGTGCAATCAGTAAAGCACTATAGTCAACAGTTGGAGCTTGTTGAACTATAGGCTGTGGGGCAATGGATTGCAAGGCTTTCTTATAACTCTGACTTCTCCTCTTGAAGACATAGAGTTTCTTCTTCTTAGCCTTTGCAGCCTCATCTTCTTCAGATTCTGAAGTGCTGGCTATTTCAACCCTTTCCTTAGGGCTTGGAGGTTTGTCAGCTTGCACATCAGTTGCCTTTTCAGTTTCTTGCCTAATAGGCTCTTCCAGAACTTCCATGTGCTCCCCCTCAGCAGCAGCACTCTTATCTTCAGCAGCAGCATCCTTGTCCATATCAAAATCTTCTTGATCTAGATTTAGAAATAGATCTTCCATTGTAAACTCTTGAGGTGAAGAAGCTGGAGAAGTTCTTGGTTCTTCAACTACTTGATCAGGAACCACTTCTAGTACAACAGATGTGTCTTTGATAACAACATCTGGTTCTTGACTAGCAGCTGAGTTTGCTGAGGAACATCAGACAAATCAGCATCTTCTATAAGATATTCTAAAGTTTTTAGGTCAGTGAGTACCTCTTGGATGATGTGGTGGCTTGCTCACTGTCCAGAGTAGATGACTGTTCTACAACTGGAGGCTCCCCCTGGCTTTGATCCCTGTGGATGGGGCTAGCCTGTGGTAGCTCCCCTGGATCTCAGCAATATCTTCAGCAGCAGGGGTCTTCTCTGCAGCCACTTCCTCTTGATCATCAGGAGTGAAAACAACTTGTTCTTCACTATCAGAACTGCTGGAGGACTCTTGTGCCACAGCAGCAGTTTTCTCTTCTTCTTTGGAGGAATCTCCTTCTCAGTAACTGTCTTCTCTGGGGTTGGTATTTCCTTGGACAACACCCTGTCCCATCTGGAAAATATCCTTTGATCCATCTTCCTCATGTGGTTGATCTTGCTTCCAGCAGCATTGCTCATTACCTCTGGTATTGTACCAGCTAGGTAGAGACTTATAATTCTGCCCAGATTGGCTTCTTCAAGCTCTCCTTGATCTTGTCAAAAACCACTATTGACCAGTCTGTTTTCAGAGTGAATATGATTCTAGTCATAATTCCAAACATAGAGGCAGACACCCTGTCATGCCCTCCAGGCTTACTGAGAATAACCTGCCCACAATCTCAGACATGAATTTTCCTTGACTGTTCATGCCTTTCCTGTTAAATACAGATCCTATCTTCATCTTTGGATCAAGTCCACACCAGGTAAGGGCTTCCCTGGTCTTGGATGCAGTTACTTCTTCTTCATCTTGTGTTTTAGGTAGCTGGAGTACCTTCCTCAGACTTTTTGGTGAAATCTTGACTTTAGATCCATGAACTCTGGATTTGATTCTGTATCCAGATCATCTACAGCAGCTCCATTAAGGAATTCAAGAACTTCCTTCTTCCAAATCTTTGTTGGTTCTGAAACCAAGTATTCTAGTCCAGAATTGGCGACTAGGGTTACCACCGACTGGATTTCTTGATCTGCGTCGTCGAACGCGCCGCGCACAGCTCATAGCCCTCGTTAACGTTCTCCTCAAGCTTAGGAGCCATTAGGGTTTGGAGAATTTGTCTTTAGAAAAGAGAAGTGTCGACACAATAGTTTTGGTCTCGAAACTTTGAAAGCGTGTCGACAAACAAAGACAGAACCCTATTTATACCTTTCTGATTTTGAAGATGAACAGGCGGGACAGCTAACTTAAATGTGTCGACACTGGCAATAAGTGTCGACACTGACTTATAATGTCTCGACACACATGTGTCGACACAAGTTTAGTCAACAGATTTTATGTGTCGACACTTGGTTATGTGTCGACACAACATAACTCGACACATTGTCGAGACTTTACTTAGAAAATTCTGAGTAAAACTTAAGTGTCGACACCACATTGGATGTGTCGACACCTACTTGACATGTGTCGACACTAACATTCTGAAGTGTCGACACCACATTCCTAGATGTGTCGACACCTTTTTCCTGAAGTGTCGACACCACTATTCTGTGTCGACATAGACTTGTCTATGTGTCGACACCTTTTTACTTAGTCCATTTTCAAATCTGTAAACTTACTCTAAGTTTATCATTCCTAGTTCAATTTTGAATCTATTGAACTTAGCTTCTTCTAGTGGCTTAGTAAACATATCAGCTACTTGTTCATCTGTTTTAACATATTCAAGTGAAATATCTTCTCTTTCTACATGTTCTCTAAGAAAGTGATATTTAATCTCAATATGTTTTGTTCTACTATGAGATACAGGGTTATTAGCTATTGAAATAGCACTTGTAGAATCACAGTAAAGTGGAGTTCTACTTACCTGAAATCCATAGTCCTCTAGCTGATGTTGAATCCACAGAAGTTGAGCACAGCAACTTCCTGCAGCCACATACTCTGACTCAGCTGTGGAGATAGCCACACTGGTTTGCTTTTTGCTGCTCCATGAAATTAGTCTCCCACCTAGGAATTGACAGGTTCCAGTAGTGCTCTTTCTATCCTCTTTGCATCCTGCAAAGTCTGCATCTGAATAACCTGTTAGATCAAAGTCTCCATTCCTAGGGTACCAGAGGCCTAGATAGGGAGTGCCCTTTAGATATCTCAAAATTCTCTTTGACTGCAGTCAAGTGAGACTCTTTAGGGCAGGCTTGATACCTTGCACAAACACATGTAGCATACATGATGTCTGGTCTACTAGCAGTCAAGTATAATAGGGAGCCAACTATCCCTCTATACAAGGTTTCATCTACAGGTTTCCCTGCATCATCCTTGCTAAGAGACATACTTGACCCCATAGGAGTCTTCATGGTACTGGATGAATCCATACCATACTTCCTTATGAGTTCTAGGGTGAACTTTGACTGACAAATGGATAAACCACTTTCAGTCTGTTTAACTTGGAGACCCAAGAAAAACTTCAGCTCTCCCATACTACTCATTTCAAACTGACCTTGCATAAGTTTTGCAAACTTTTTGCAAAGGCTGCTTTCAGTAGACCCAAATATAATGTCATCTACATATATTTGGACTAGTATGACTTTGCCTCTAGATTCCCTAAGGAATAGAGTCTTATCTATTTTCCCCCTTGAGAACTTGTTCTCAATGAGGAAACTAGATAGGGTTTCATACCAAGCCCTAGGGGCTTGCTTTAACCCATATAAAGCTTTCCTAAGTCTATAGACATAATGAGGTAGAGTTGGATCAACAAAACCTGAAGGCTGCTCCACATAGACTTCTTCTTTCAAATTACCATTTAGGAATGCTGACTTGACATCCATTTGGTATACCTTGAATCCTTGATAGGTTGCATAGGCCAAGAACATTCTTATGGCTTCCAGTCTGGCTACTGGAGCAAAGGTTTGATCAAAATCAATACCTTCTTCTTGCCTATATCCTTTAGCAACCAGTCTAGCTTTATTCTTAATGATGACACCTTGTTCATCCATCTTATTCCTGTAGATCCACTTAACTCCTATTACATTGTGGTCTTTAGGTTTAGGAACAAGTTCCCAAACCTTGCACCTCTTGAACTGATTAAGCTCTTCTTGCATTGCTTCAGTCCATTGTGGATCTTGTATTGCTTCTTCAAACTTCTTAGGTTCAACTTGTGACAGAAAGCTGGAATAGATTGCAGCATTCTGATTTCTGCTCCTTGTTTGAACTCCTTGTCTTGGATCTCCAATAATCAGCTCTACTGGATGATCTCTAAGATGCCTGTGGGCTGGAGGCATCCTCACTTCAGGTTGAACCACTTCAGCATCTGCATCATGCTGTATACCTTGGATTTCTTCAGCAACTGGCACATGTAGTTCTCCCCCTGGACAGCAGCTACTCTCCTCTCCTTGCTGTCTTGCAGCAGGCACTTCTTCTATAGTAAGCTTGTCCATTTTCTTTGTCAAACCTGTGGGGCTGCATACATTGCTAGACAACTCATTATTAATAAGTTTAGTCTCATCAAAAACTACATGCACTGATTCTTCTACAACTTGTGTAGTCAAGTTGTAGACTCTATAAGCCTTACTATTATTGCTGTACCCAACAAAAATTCCCTCTTGGGACTTGGCAGCAAACTTAGTTAAGTAAGACTTCCCATTGTTAAGTATGAAGCATTTGCAACCAAAGATCCTGAAGTAGGATAGGTTTGGTTTCCTGCCTTTCACAACTTCATAGGGGGTCTTGTTTAGCCCTTTAGTGATGGTAGCCCTATTTATAACATGGCATGCAGTGTTAACTGCTTCAGCCCAGAAATACTCTGGCAGTGATGTATCACTAAGTAGGGTTCTACCAGCCTCTATCAAGGTTCTATTCTTCCTCTCAGCAATGCCATTTTGCTGAGGTGTTCTAGGTGAAGAGAATTCTTGAAATATCCCAAAGTCTTCACATAGTTTTGTCATGCTTTCAGACTGAAACTCAGTACCATGGTCACTTCTAATTTTGACCACAGTACTATTTAGTTCATTCTGAATTTGCTTGACAAAGCTGTAGAAGACACTAGGTGTTTCAGATTTCTGTCTTAAGAAGAACACCCAGGAAAACCTTGAGTAGTCATCTACAACTACAAGGGTATAGACCTTCCTACCTAAGCTGTGAACTGGCATTGGACCAAAGAGATCCAAATGCAAGAGGTACAAACACCTCACAGCATCTTTGTTTTCTATGCTTCTAAAGGTGGATTTAGTCTGCTTGCCCTTTTGACAAGCTGAGCAAATGCCATCTTTACACACTTAACTTGAGGACCATTCCTCACTAACTCTTTGCTAAAGAGTTTGCTAATAGTCTTGTAGTTAAGATGGGCTAGCCTCTTGTGCCATTTGACACAATGAGAGACTGTCTCATCAGCTACAAGACAAACTGGAGAACCATTGTTCTCAATCATAATGTCTAGGCAGTAGACATTCCTCTTCCTATAACCTGTCAAAATGATCTCTTGATCACTTGACCTCTTGATATGACAACCATTTTTAACAAATGAGATGTCATACCCTACATCACTTAATTGACTTATACTTATTAGGTTGTGTTTCAACCCTTTAACATAAGCCACTTGAGTAATGGTAACTAAGTTTGAAGAAATGTTACCAAACCCTTTGATGATTCCTTTTTCAGAACCACCAAAGGTCACTTTAGGACCATTTTTGATTGGAATGTAGTCCTTCAGTAGTCCCCTAGTTCCAGTCATATGTCTGGAACATCCACTGTCCAAGTACCATGTAGGGGTATGGCCACTTGGACTCACCTGCAAAACAAATTAATGAACCTTAGAACCCAAAGTATTCTTGGGTCCTTGGTGATTGTTAGTTTGCAATTTGACAAACCTACCTACTGGCTTTCCAACAGGTAGTTTGGAACTCACTTTGGCACTCACATTGTGCCAACAGTCTACTGCAAAATGGCCAACTTTGCCACAGCACCAACATTCAAATTTATTGTACCTTTGCTTAGGTACTGCCTTGGCTGTCTTGACTACAGCAGGCTTGTTGAATGTTGGGGCTTTGCCCTTGGACTTATACTTGGACTGCTCAGTCCCTGCAGGTCTAACAAAACCCAGTCCAGCCTTGCCTTTATGATGAACAAATTCATCAATTAAGGGTAGCACTGATTTAGGTTTTGAAAACCTAGCAACAAGCTCTCTCTCTTTCTGAAGATTGATCTCCAGTCTCTTAATTTGATCATTCTTATAGGTGATAGTTCCCATCTGAATCACAGTAATGTGTTTCAGCCTGGCTACCTCATTCAGTTTTTGATCAAATTGCTTCTCAAAATCTGTTGCAGCAGCTTTAAGATCAGCAATTTCTTTTGCCTGACTTTTGGCTAGGGTCTTGCTTTTCTTGTAGGCTTGCAACAGTACCTTATATTCATCTATAAGCTGATGAATATCTTCCTCAGACTCAGATATATTCTCATCACTTGATGAAGAAAAATCTGATTCTGAACTAGAACAAGAAACTGAATTTAAACTTGAACTTTGTACCTGACTGGGTCCTGGCTGCTCCAGGATTTTGGCACTTTCTGTCAAAGCCATTAGCCCTTGGCAATGACTGTCTTCTTGTTCATAAATTGACTCCAAGATCTGCATGAATTCTTCCTCTTCTTCTTCAGCAAACAGCCCTATGTAGGCTTCAGCCTCAGACTCAGTTTCTGAAGAAGAGATATCTGATAGAGTCTTCTCCTTCTTAGCAACAAAAGACTTTTCTTTCTTCCCTTTGAAGTGAGTCTTTTTCCTGTCACCAGATTCCTTTCTCTTCTCTGGACAATCTGCAATAACATGGCCCTGTCTATTGCAGCAATAGCAAACAATCTTTGAACCAGTTGCCTTGCTTGATTTTGTCCTTTTCTTGTCATTCTTTGAAGACCTCTTTTTCTGATAAGAGTCTTCCTTTCCTTGTGATGTAGAAGGCCTTGACCTCCACTGTTTCTTTTTCAAAAACTTCTGAAAGTGTCTAGTGAAAGCAGCAAAGTCTTCATCACTTTCACTGCTCTTAGACTTTGTGCTGACAGACTCATCAGACTCTGATTCAACTACCTCTGGAGGTGGAGTTAAAGACTTATTCCTGCACTTTCTGGGAACTTCTGTCTTGAAAGCAACAGTTCTTTCTTTGTGCTCAGTCCTTGTTGATTTCTCCTCCTCTTTTCTCACTGTTAACTGCATTTCATAAGACAATAGCTTGCCAAACAGTGTGGGAGGAGGAATTTCCCCCAACTTAGCCATTTCTCTTATGGCACAGATCTTGGTGTCCCAATCTTTGGTTAGGGACCTTAAGAACTTGTCATTTAGTTCATAGTTACTGAACTCTCTTCCATAAGACATGAGTTCATTAACTATTCTGTAAAATTTCTTATAGCACTCAGTGATGCTATCACCCTTTCCTTGCCTAAAGCTTTCATACTCCTGATTTAGCAAGGACTTCCTATCTTGCCTAACTTCTTCAGAACCTTCCATATAGACAATGAGAGTATCCCACATCTCTTTTGCTGTTTTACAGTGAATTAAGTTCTGAAAAGTTGCATCATCAATGGCACTCACTATTATGTTCTGTGCCCTCTTGTCCATGGTGGCCAGGACAATTTCATCCTTAGTCATCTCAGAGAAATCCTTTGGAGTTCTCTGATTTGCATCAATACTGAAATCTTCATTGGCACATAAGGCCCTTCCTTAACTGTGATGTAGATTCTAGGGTCAGAGGCTTCCATAAATAGCCTTACCCTTTCTTTCCAGATCCCAAAGATCTCCTTCCTGCATATGGGTAATTTCATGGAACCCAATTCCTTGTGATTCTCATAAGAACCCATGTTTCTTGATTTTCTTGATTTTCTTGAAACTGTGTAATGCCTTACACTGAATCTGCCAAACAGGATCTCCTCAGACTGTTAGTCCTTGTTTTGAGGAACCTCGCTTTGATACCACTTGAAAGATATGGTACCTAAACACCTAGAGGGGGGGGGGTGAATAGGTGACCTAATCCTTTTCTAACTTTGTTGGCAGCCAAACAGTTATATCACAGATTTTCTAACTACTTTTGCACAGCAAACAGCAATAACAAAATATACACAGCTAATCCACAGCACAATCACAGCACAGCACACAGTGTTTTATAGTGGTTCCCCAAGATATGGGTACATCCACTTTCCCCCTTCGCCTATCTAGCAGTGTACTAGATTCGGCCAAACTTCTCCACTGTCTCAGAACCCAAATTGGTTCCTACCTCAGGCCCAAAGCCTTACAACTCAGCTTTATCCCAAAGCCTACACTCAGCCAATCAAGGCCTACACTCAGCCAACCAAGGCCTACACTCAGCCAACAAGGCCTACACTCAGAGATCTCTCTCCTACACTCAGGCTAACAAGCCCTACCCTCAGCCTTTATAAATACAGGCTTACAAATCACTCAGATCCAATAGATCCTACAAGTTACAAATGTAATACAAATAATAACTCTACAACTCAGAATTAAAGGAGGGGAGTTGAGAGATTCTTGATGAGTTCTTGGAAGAACTCAGCTGGATTCACCCTGACTTAGCTTTCTTCAAAGCTTCTTGAGTAGAACTGAATAAGACTGAATCCTCTGCAGTTGTTCCTTGACCTCTGCCACTTAAGATCCAGAATTGAATCTGAATCCTTCTTCTCAGCTAGTTCCAGAGGCTGATTTCTTGGATGGAGCCCTCTCTCTCCAACTTCTTAGATCTGCACTTGAACTGCTAGATCTTCTTGTGTTGATTCTCTTTGTACCACTTTAATAATTACTTCAACAACTCTAAACCACTTTCAACAACTTTGAACAACTTTTTACAACAGTTTCTGTAAACTGTAGGTGCCTATTTATAGGCTTTCTTCATGGTAACCGGCTGGACCGGTTCATAACTGACTTCTGACATCTCTGACAGTTGCTGTAGACCGGCTGGAACGGCAGCTGTCAAGTCATCCAGTCACTTCTTGAAAATCTCTAACTGTCTGTAAGTGTCGAGACTTTCTGTCTTTAAGTGTCGACACTTATAGTCCAAGTGTCGACACATGTTGTGTAAGTGTCGACACAAGTCTACAAGGTGTCGACACAACTCCTTGTATGTCTCGACACAGATTCTTCTGCATGTGTCGACACTGAAATTGAGTGTCGACACAAGTACTTGTTCTTCTAGCTTTTGCTGAATTCTTTTATGTGTCGACACATCTCCTTTGTGTCGACACATCTTCTTGTGTTGAATCTGTCAAGTGTCGACACTGCTTCTTGGTGTCGACACATAGTCTTCTATGTTGAATCTTGCTGAGTGTCGACACAGATCCTTGTGTCGACACACCTTCTTGTTGTTGAGACTTTAGCTGAGTGTCGACACATTCCCATAGTGTCGACACTTGTACTTAGAATAATTTGTTGTTCTTTCTGTTCTTTGCTAAGTGTCGACACAGCTCCATGTGTCGACACTTTCTTCCAGTGTTGAGTCTTCAGCTGTGTGTCGACACATTGTTCTGGGTGTCGACACATACTTCAAATGTTGACTCTTCTGTTGAGTGTCGACACATTGTGTTGAGTGTCGACACATGCTTCAAGTGCTGACTCTTCTGCTTAGTGTCGACACATTGTGTTGAGTGTCGACACTTGTACTTAGACTCTGCAGACTTTTGCTGAGTGTCGACACAGCTCCAAGTGTCGACACTTTCTGGTGTAGACACAGCTTCACTGGGTGTCGACACAGCTCCTTGTGTCGACACTTTCTGTCTGCACTTTTCTTCACTGAGTGTCGACACAGCTCCGAGTGTCGACACTTTCTGTCTGGTGTCGACTCTGCATCCCAGGTGTCGACACAATGACTCCAAGTGTCGACACTGCTTGTCTGGGTGTCGACACAAGCTTTCTTAAGTGTCGACACTTTCCCTCTGGGTGTCGACACATGGACTTAGAAACTTTTTGCTTCAGTCCAGTGATTTCTTAACCTGCACAAGTAACTCAAACATACATCAAATACATTATGATGTATATCATTGAGTTGGGTGAGGCTTCTTCAAATCAGGTACATTTGACCAATGTACCCAACAACGGCTGCTGCTACTCCCTCTGCCTGGGCTCTGCCCTCCTGGCATCTTGCCCCTTGCAACCTCATGGCTCCTTCTCCTCCTTCGTAGCCCACCTGGCTAACTTCCTAACATATTTTGGCTTCGACGCCTCTCCTTCGACCTCTCGGGTTGCACTCTCCATCAGCTCCTCAAAATACATTGGAGACACCGGCTTCAGCTCCATCCGGAAGAACCCCTGCTATAACCCCAGGGTGAAGGCCACCATGAGGGTGTGTCCTGGCATATCCTGCACCTGGAGGACCTCCTCCTGCAACCTTTCCACGTAGATCCCCAGAGTCTCGTTAACTCCCTGTTTTAAGAGGAACAAAGACTTAGACTCCTTCCTCTTCTTGGAAGTGGAGAACCTCAGCAAGAACCCTCGGCGCAGGTCCTCAAAGCAGTAGATGGAGTTGGCGGGCAACTAACGGAACCAATCCCTCACTTTTTTTGATGGTGATGAAAAAGAGCCGACACTTGAAGGCATCCGCATCTGCCTGATGGAGATCACGTCCTCGAACCACTGGGTGTGCTGGACCGGATCGCCCCTTCCGATGTAGTAGGACATATCGGGCTCGCGGAACCCCCCTGAAACGGGGGCTGAAGCGACCAGCTTCCTGAAAGGGCTCCCGCCACCTCGTCAGACCTTCTCGCACTCTCCAAGCCGGGGAACAAGGCTCGCCCTCAGAGGTCTCTCCCACTATCTTTCGCTGCCGCTCCCTTCCCAGGTTGCCTAGTCGGGGCGTTCTCACCTAAAGCAGGGGCTGCGACCACTGGGACCGAGGGTGTCGAGCACTCTCCGCGAGCAGTGAGTGTGAATGTTATGAGGTTCTGCATCTCCTACTGGAATTCCTCAAACATGCCGAGAGTGGCGAGAGGGGTGGGAGGTGGCGAGTCGTCCCGGTCAGATCCTTATCCCTCATCTCCAGTCATTGAGCTTGCTAAAGTTTTCGGTGCTGGTCACTCTCCACGCTCACCGCACCAAAATGTCGAAACTGAGAACCGGCTTATGTGGAGTTCGAACCTTTGGAGAAGGGGCGACCGCACAATTACTTCTCCTAACAAGCTTGACTGACTAAAGACTTAGAGCTCAAAACTGACCCAAGGCTCCAACACGGAGGTCCCACCACACACCCGGAAGATCTTAGAGCGCTTCCCCTCCTTAGCCAATGCTGAGCTAAGGGCATCCCGGAAAGCGCTAGAAGATCGGAGAGTAAGAAATCCTGCCTTCTGAGGTACCCCCTTGGGCCTATTTATAGATTTTTAATCTTGGCATGCAAATAGCGCAACTCCGCTATTCCAAACGGCAATATGCAGCCCAATTGGGTTTGCCAACAACCAAATTACGATGTCCTGGAAGGCTATCTGCATACCTTTGTGGGCATCCAAGTAATTTTACCTCTGGGCCCCACTGGGCGAGTGGCTCATGAAGGAGTCACTCGCCTAAAGGGGCGAGTGCTGGGTAAACCAGGTACTCGCCTCCGCGACACCCCCACTATGGGTGAATGCGGGATCGAAAGGCCCCTCGCCTAATACGGGCGAGACTTTTTGCGCCTTCTTCAGGCGAGAGGCACCCTGTCTGTTGTGGGCGGGAAACCCTTCGCCCCCCCCCCCCCCCCCCGGGAGAATGCTGTTCTGGAAGGGTCTCGCTCAACGCCTGCATATAGCGAAGCTTCACTCAACGCCAATATCCCAAAGCGCCGATAGAACAAGCTTAAAAAGTGTCGATAAAACAAGCTTAACTCAACGCCAAGCTCTGAAAGCATCGACAGAACAAGCTTCACTCAACGTCAAGCTCCGAAAGCGTCGACAGAACAAGCTTCACTCAATGGCAAGCTCCGAAAGCGTCGACATAACAAGCTTCACTCAACGCCAAGCTCAGAAAGTGTCGACAAAACAAGTTTCGCTCAACGCCAAGCTTTGAAAGCGTTGACAGAACAAGCTTCACTCAACATCAAGCTCAGAAAGCGTCGACGGAACTAGCTTCACTCAACGCCAAAGGAACTGGCTCGCACGGCTCGCTCGCCATGTCTGGCGGAGGCGGGCTTGCTCTGCGAACACTGGAAGGGTCTCGCTCGCTTTCTTGAGCACTCTCGCTCCAGAAGATCCCGCAAAGCACTGATCCTGGAGGGGGACCCACTCATCAAATACGAGGTTGTACAAAAATATTCAATGCATTTATTGGTTGATTGTTTGAATATTTTAATATAATTTTATAAGTTTGAAAAATTTTATAATCAATTAAGGTTTTTAACTTTTAATTTTTTATTTGCAAAAAACTTATTGTTATCAAAATAAAATTATTATATACTACTAAATATATTTTATATTATATCATTTTATATTTGTTAATAATATTTTATGTTAGATACCATTCGATTTTATTTTGTAATATAAATGACTCATTTTTTAATCTATTTGTTATATTATTTTTTTTTATAACATATAATTATAGTTAATATACATAAATAAAAAAATTATTTATAAGACATGAAAATCCGAGATTTAAAAATATCCCCGACATTTCTCCGATTTCCGACATTCGACATTTAAAAACTTAATCTGATGTGCCACCGTCATCCGATATTTACAACATTGATCACAGGAAAACCGATAATTGAATCAGTCAGTGCATCGATTCGTGACCAAGGATAACAGTCATTGTGACATATTTTATTCAAAAGAGAAAAGCCAATACACATGTGTCACCCCCCCCCTACCGACTTATAATCATGATAACATTGAAGTCCCAGCTGAGATACTGGATCTCAGACATAAAACTTGATTCCACCAACTTCTGAACTTCCACCCAGATGGGCTCAATTATGGTAGTTGCCACCACCCTCTTCTTTTGCCTGATTGGGCGAATCTCAGGGTCAAGATTTAGGTGGTGACAAGTTACATATACATCTATGACCGACATGTCTGCAACGCTTCATGTGAGACGTCAATGTTGGCATGTATGCAGCCCCCAACATCTTCTCTATCTTCCTTCACCCGCTCTCCTCTGACCTTGTGTAACATCCCACTTTCAATTAGACCCCTCTACTTAGGTTGGGTTAGGGAATGTGGTGGGGGCATGGGTTTAGGCTTGGTTTGAACCATGGGGTTAGGGTTTAGTCACATGGGGCCCATAATAGGGCCCAAGGTAGTCTAAGTCAAACATCCCCAAATTGGGGTCCTAGCCACACATTGATTCCACCACTACATCCCTAAGAATAACACCAACCTAAGGGAATCATAAGCCATATCACAAGGTCACCAATTGACTAGAGTTGACCCAAGTCAACCCTAATCTTAATTTGGTCAAACACACACTCAAAAGCCCAAATAGTCCAAGTGGGGCACCACCATGGCCCAACCCAAGTTGGGTGATGCCATAGGGTCTATGACCTTCAAATGTGGTCAGCCCACTCCCCATGTTGACCAAGTCAACCCCAAAAGTCAACAAGTCAACAAAAAGGCCTAAAGAAAGGAAGAAGAAGCCAAACCCACTCCACATGGGCTAAGCCCATTAGTCAAGGCCCATGACCAGCCCAAGAGGTCAAGGACTGCCCCTACCCCTCAGAAAATGGAGAGAGAATGCATGCATGGGGGCAATTTGGACTTTTAGAGGAAAAGAGGAGAGAGAAATGGGGAAGAGAAGAAATGGTGGCCATGTGGCCCTCCTTCTCTCTGCCCAAGCAGCTGGCTGAGCTTCTCGGCATTATTTCTTCAAGATGGAGGGAATTGGGGACACCTGGTGGCCAGGAGGAAGTTCCAAAGCTTGGCCGCCCCCCCCCCCCCCCCCCCTAACTCCAACTCCTCCCACAGCCACTCCCAGCTAAAAGCAAGCCCACCACCATCTTTAGTGAGCTCAGGCGAGTGGAGATCGACATCTGGAGCACTGTTTTTTTCTGGAGAATCAAGGAATTGGTCTAGTTCGCCGGAGCAAGAGTCGGCCATGGAACACCGCCACCGCACGCGCCGCCAAGCCCGACTCTAGGTCCGTTTCACTTCACCTCTCACCGTACTAGATTTCTAGATCGACTAGGGGAGACATCGGGCTCAACTCAGCCCGATACCATGTGAGTAGAGAGCAAAATTTCGAGCTTTTCCTTCTTGCTCGGGATCGCCGGAGGAGCCGCCTCCGGCAGCCTCACCGCCGGGAAACGCCAGCCACCACCTCAATGAAGGTGGTGGCAATAATCGCCGGCGATGGCGTCGGCCCAAGTGGCCGGAAATGGGAAATCAAGTTGATCCAGGTCGGGCTCATCGCAGCCGTTGGCTGGAGGTAGGGGATAAACGAATGTCGTCTGTTTTATTTCATATGATTAGGGAAATTAATTTGATATGAATAGTAAATTAAATGTCACACTTTTACACAATTCTTGCATGCTAAAAATAGGCCTCTTAAAGGCACGTTCAGATCCAGACATCAACATTAAAATTGTATTCCTAGGTCTTACCTTCATTTGTCCACTCTAAACTTGGGATTTGGAGCAGTAGGGCTCCCTGTAGGGCCAATCTACCAAGGCTGGTCCTAGGATAGGGCATAAATTTAAATGAGTGCCCAGGCCAAACCATAAGTCCTCATGACCTGAGATTTTGGTCATGCATGTTACTATGTCGCACTTAGTTACTACCCAAAAATTGGAATTTTTGGAAAAATATTTTCTATAGTTTTTAGTAAAATTCTCTTATTTAAATTAATTGAATATTTGGACAAATACAATTCTAAATGGCCACAAATTTTGGTGGCATGTCCATTGGGTCAATACCAGACCATGGTAGAAATTTTATCCTCTGTGGACCTTTGCATGTTTGGTAATCCCACTTGCATGTGAAAATTAGGTTTAGACTTGGGGTGCATATAGCAAAATTAGCAAAATGAGATATTTAGCCAATTTAGGACATTGCATGCCCATGAAACTCTGGATAGAAGTTTAAGGGGGTGCAATATACCTACCACAGGAAGAATGGGATTTTTGGGATCAAAACTCCCATTAATTGGAATTTTTGAAAATTTGGCCATTTAGAAATAAAAATTTGAAACTAAGGATAATATTGATATTAAATTCTCAAATTTTGTCACAAACTTAAATGGCTCATACTTTATCCCTGGAAAAATTTATGGGGCTGTTAGATAATTTTATCTTGGATTTTAAGTAGAATTATCATTTTCCCATATTGTAAATTAATTAAAAAATAAAACAATTATTGTTGGAATAATATGGAAAAACATTACAGTGGCGTATTTATATGATTTTAACCTTTTTTAATTTTCTGAGAATTTTTGGATGTATCAGTAAGTTGAAAACCCTATCAATGGCATTTTAGTAATAATGGTATTTTGGATATTTATTAGGCCAAATTACTGTCTAGGGCTATGAAATTTTGTGTTTGGTATTATTTCAGCAATTTACATCTATAGTCATTTTCTTAGAATTTTTAGAAACATATTTAGTGTACTTCATTTGTAAAGTGGCTAATTCATGGATTTAACTTTAAATAAAATTTAAATGGAAATATAAATGAAAAAATTACAATTCTTGGAAACCAGTCAAAATTAGCCTAGATGATCATCAGGAAAATTTATTAGACTGGGGGATCATCTAACATAGTACTCCTTGTATTAAGTGACATAGGTCACTTAATTAAGGAATTTAATTTAGGGTCTTTATGACTTAGAAAAATAGTGAAAACTCCACATAATCTATGTCATATATCATATCATCCCATGATAAATGTTTAGGGTCACTTTGGCCAAGAAATTGGAAGTCGTACTTTACGGGTGGTATTAGGTCATGGTTGCGTCTAGCTCAGATAGTATATACTACTAGGACCGCAGGGGGATAAGAATAGATATCGAGATGGTAATTATTTTGGGAGAATAAACCCTGGTTGGTCTACTATAGGTCATTCCTTGGTTACGAGCGAGAGAGCGCAAGTCCTAGGATAGTAATTATAACAAAGGCCGACTGAAGACTGCCGCCCTTTCATTAACATCTTAAGTCATTAGGACCACTCCAGAGTAATAATGAGAGCAGAATATGGATCATGGGTAGATATCAATAAAATTAAATATCCTTGCGAAAGGGAGCTTTGGGATTCAGCCCAGCGTAGTTCCTAGTGCCCCTGAGAGCCCTTAATCGGGCATGCCTCAGGCAGTCCTGGGATCAACCCTAAACTGCTAGGTGGAACTAACACTAGATAAGAGTAGTCTAATAGGTTAAGACATTGTGGTCCATTCTCACCCGTGATGGGTTTGAGGGATTTTGATAAAGGTACTATGTGCAATCTCACTCGCGATGGGTTGGAGGGATTCGAGACGGGTTGGTTCTGCGAGCTGGAGGCTCGGGTTGGAATATCTTACATGTCCATAAACTTGTGGCGGGTCATGCAGTACTGGGCCAATCGTCACATCGATGGCAGTACGGTGTCTCTGGCGAGGTGTGATGGTTTGAGGGGCCAGTGGGTTGTTTTACGCTGCGGTCTGGAGGACGATCTCCGAAAATGCACACTCGACCAAAACGACTGGTGGGTAGGCAGCAAATAGTACGCAGAGACTCTATAGTGCACCTAGGACGCGTATGGGAGGTCTAGGCCTGGTAGTGTGATACTCGCCTAGGAGTGTAGACACTCGCTCTACTGCTGCCATAGCCACAACGGTGGTACCAGAGAGTGATGCTAGCTCCAAAAAGTGGGAACTAAAGGTCTGTGATCACAGATTCGTGTGTGTGAGTTGCACTTGCATGAACCATAAAACGCATGCATATCATACATTCATACGCACCATAGATCATTATTATATAAATTAGTATGGTCTCTTTTATATGATAAGTTATATTCTGGAAACCTTAACTTATAAGTTTGTATGAGCACTCATGTAAGTTAAGGTACTTCTATGATGGTAGTAGTAGCTCATTGTACTTGCTTACTTTTAGTACTGCTTACTTACTGCACATACTTGTTCTGTTCAGTTCTGCTTACTTTCATATATATATATATATATATATATATATATATATATATATATATATATATATATATATATATATATATATATATATATATAAATATAACTGCTAGATTAGAAATATTTGATTTATATATACTTGTTAGTATAGTTCCATTGTCACTTGCTTCCTTGTTTTACCCCTTGTTGTCCTCTGCTTCGTCCTCCCTCCCGGTGTCTAGGAGTTGCGGGACGAGGTGTGGAGGAAACGACTTAGTCTTTTCGACTAATGGTCGGTGTGACCAAACATTTTAGGAGCTCGAGGAGAGGGAGCACCAGCAGGACGAGGTGGCAGGACGTGAGGAGCTGATACCGCCACCACTTACTAGTACTACTACAGCTCGGCGTTAGGTGGGACGCGTCTTCTGATGATAGTGTAGCTTCCGCATATTGTCATTTATGAGAGAGATATTAGTCACTATATACTGGGCATAAGCCCCTTTTTCTCTATTATTGTATAACTCTTGTTGGACTGATGTACTCTGATTTATTATGAGATTGTGCTGTGACTTGTGGACTAGTGGTTGCTTTATACTGCTCTTACTTCTTACTCACTTTTGGCCAAACAGGTTATATGATCGTACTAGCCGGCAGAATCGGCGTGTTGCAGTGTCGACTAACCTGTGTGGTAGTGCCGCCGTAAGATGGCGGTTCTGGGAATAAGATCGGGTTAACTCCTCGGTAAGGGGAAGGGGTCTTACACCTTGTACTTTTGGGCCTTTCACCCACAACAACAACCTCCACCTCTTCCACTTCCTCCGTAACTTCTAGGCATGCCATCTCTTCCAGCACCCTATCAACCTCCTTCGTATCCTCGTTCCGGCCAATGGTGTCGACGACATTCTAGTAGCACTCCCGAGCTACCTTGGTATCACTCATGATCCCGATATGTACCCCTTTCAGGTTATAATTCAGTCACTAGTGGAAAGAGGAGGACACAAACTGGAAGGCGCTGATGAGTGGCCTTACAAAGATTGTATGATAACTTCTCGTAGCGTGTATGATGACGATCTGAAAATTCTTGAAGGATTCATCAAGAGTTACCAACAACTCTACTCCACCTCTTACCACTTTTATCTCTCCCGAGAAATCGAACAAAAGGCCATCCAAGGTTGTCACCCTTTTGGCCTCCACCTCCATGGCGCCGAATGCGTTCTTGAAGACAGTGTTGACCGAACTCCCGTTATCTACCAAGATCGTATAAATAGTAAAGTTCTCGATCGCGTCCTGCATGACGACAACATCATGGAATAGATCTTCGTTCTCCGGCATATCCTCCATCGAGAATGTTATCTCTCCAATCAGAGAAGGATTTGCGACGTCGAAGTGACGATCCTCTTGTAGATACTATGAAGGCTCGCCTTGTGGGAAGCCTCTACGCCCACTCCTCCATGAATAGAGTTGATGCATCCCCAAGACCCGATGTCGACTAGCTCCTCAAATCTCCTCCGAGCAGGGGCCAAGATAAGAATTCCCCCGACCGCTGCCCGTTGTTGTTTATCTTCCTTCCCCACTCCTTATGTTTTTTCTGCTCCTCCTACAGCTCTCCTCATCTCCAGGAACTCTGGGCATGCCAAAGTGTCATTCTCCTCCACTTGATGGAAATCACAGTAATGATCCATGTTTCCTCTCTGCTGTCTCTGATGTTGAACTCTTCTTCGCTGCTGATGGCCTGGATGAGCTGTCTCCATCGGCTCTCGAGGAGACCTATTGGACCTTCTAATCTCCTAACGCCTCTCTGACGCATTGAAACGAGTCTGATGCTTAGGAGAACGACACTGACTGGGTTAGAACAGATGAGGTCTCCCTCCTACTGGCCACCAAATAGGTCTATTCATCGGGGCCTGGAACCTCCTCTCAGGCTCCTTGGGCTCAGGAATAGATCCCGGTCTCCTGAATTCCCCATCCTCCCTACGGGCTGCTTCCTACATCATATCTTCTCTCGGGGTCCTCAACTCCTCCTCCTTCGTTAACCTTGTCAATGAAGCCAAAAAAAACTCTTGTTAGCGGCTTCTCCTTTGATATAACATCCCCCATGGTCAATAAAATTTTCAAAAGAAATTGGAGGGGATCTCGTACCACCTCTAACTTGAACAATCCTTCCTGCAAGCCACGCGTGAGAGCTAACTGCAGGGTAAAGCCATCCACCTCCTGGATGCCCATCACTTCCTCTTGGAAGCGATCATTATAGCTCCCTAACGTCTCCTGGGATGCCTGCCTGATTGAGAAAAGATCTTGGGGTCCCTTCTTCTTGTTCTTAGATGTTGCGAAATACGACATCAAACCACTACGCAGATCGTCGATGTCGTAAATGAAACTAGCCGAGAATAGGCGAAACCAAGTCTCGAGCCTTCCTCTTGAAGGCGATCGCAAAGAACCTGTAATTAAACACATTCGTCATGTTACAGATGAAAACATAATACTCGAACCATTGCAGGTGGTGGAGGGGGTCATCCTTCCCTGTGTAATAGCTAAGACCGGGGTTGCAAAACCCTTCAGGCACATGCGTTGTTAGAATCTACTTGCAAAATGGGATTGCTGGCCCGAATTGTCAACCTAGCAACGACTGATTTGACTCAAACTTGTGGAAGCGAAGAGATTGAGGGGTTGCATAATGGGCTCGCCCATACTGAGGTCACTTCTCCTTTGATGTGATACGACCTCCTTCCCAGGTCTCCTAGACGACTCGAAATACTCCGACGAGAAGATGACTGGCAATGAGGCTGATGCGACCTCCGCACAAGGCGCGAGCAGAGCTCGCAACGTCTCCTGCATACCACCGCTAGAATTTCGCTAGGGCTGCTCTCGTTGCAGCTCACAAGTTGATTATCCCAGACTCCCGCTTTTCATGATTTATCATGAAATCTCGCACTAGACGCTTCCTCCTTCTATCACGGTCCACGTTCACTGCACCATAATATTGGAACCGAGAAATCTGATTCACAAAAGTTTGGACTAAAGGGAGTGACCAAATGTTATCGGTCCAACGGTTGACCCGAGCAAAAACAACTAGAGGAAACTGAAGAACCAAAGAACAACTTTGGATGACCTACAAACAAGACACGCGTGGTGTAGCAAGGGAGTCCCGTCACCAGTGGCGGAACTAGAATTTCTCGGTAGCCCGGGCACAAAAAATTTACGCAAGAAAAAGTTGTTAAAAATATTACTCAACTTTTATCATTTGTTCTTACATCAACTCAAATTCAAAATAAATCAAGAAATCTAACAAAATATTTTCTAACAAATCCCACCAATAAGTGAAATCATTTGAGCATATAAAACACTAAAATTAACCCGCTAAGCCCTGGAACTCGATAGGCACTCTATAAAATTGATTCAGAATCCTCGACACAATAAGTGTACATTTTTATTATGCAGGAAACGCTGAAACCCTACAATACACGTGTTGGACTTAATTCCAGCACCTGCAATGAAGCATTGCAACCCTACAAATCTATATCTTCACCCATCATGAAAAAACGAGGCATTTGCTACCAAAATCGAATGAAAAACCTACATGGGAGTGCGATATTCTTATGATTCTCATAAGTAAAAAAATGAAAACGCAGAAGTAAGTCTCCATGACATCAAAAAACATTAACTGCAAATTAATGATAAGATAAAAAAAATAGGGTGGTGTTAAAGGCACACCATTTTAGGCTATGTGCAGACCCATCAAATAACATAACCCTAATATTTTAGGTTTTCTAAACCCCACCCAACTTAAGCCGAAGCAGCCCGCCTCCCCCTTCCCGATTTTCGCGAACCCCCCCCCCCCCGATTCCGCCGGTGAAATGCCCCTCCCCCCCCCCCCCGATTCCTCGGGCGAAACCTCCCCGCCGGCCTCATCTCTCTTCCCCGACTGCATCCGGCTCCCCCATCCGGCGTTTCCTTCTTCCCCGACTGCATCCGCAAAAACCGCACAACCCCATCTGGTGTTTCCTCCGGCGAAATATTCGGCCGCCTCCTCCCATATACCTCCGGCCACCTCCGGTAATGTCTCCTTCACTGATATTTGATGATTTTTTGGGTCTTTTTGATTCTCCAGTGATACAAAATTAGAATTATTTTTTTTTGTGGATTCCCCCAACTTATGTTTATTTGGAGTGTTCTTCCTCAACCACACCGTGACTTGGTGTCTTCTTCGTCTACAACCTATGTATTATTTTCAGAGCTTTGTATTGCATGTTCGATTGTTTGCATTCATAGAGGTTGGGTGGTGTTTTATGTGTCGTTTTTTCTGTGTTTTCTATGTATTTAGGGGTTATTAGCTTGTGATAATAATGAGCTCTGATTTAGCAATAACTACAAATGACTTCCGAAAAGTTTGCATCTGTAGGCGTTGGGCATGAATTCATCACAGATACTATCTTTCCAAGCAAAGAAAATTTGCTTGAGTGGGCTCGTAATGTTGCAAGAAGAGTTGGCTTTATTGTTACAATTCAACGAACTGATAATATAACCGCTCGTGCGAGACCTTGAATAATGCTTAGTTGCGATAGAGGTGGGTGGTTTCGAGAAAATCAACGTACTAAAGGTGTTGTTAAAAGTAATTTAAGGAAAACAAGTTCAAAGCGTTGTGGTTGTCCATTCTTATTACTTGGTCAGAAAGATGCGACTTTGGAAGGGTGGAAAATAGAAGTTAGATGTGGAACTCATAATCATCAGTTTGGTCATCTTGAGGCACATGCCTATGCCAGGAGATTAGATGAAAATGAACAAAAGATAGTCCTCAACATGTACACGTCGGGTGTAAAACCTAGAAAAATTTTATCTACCTTAAAGAAAAGAAATCCTAGCATATCTACTGTTATGCGGACTATTTACAATGAAAAAGTAAGATTGTTCAAAAAACAGTTAGATGGTGTTACTCCAGTGCAATTTCTCTACAAATGCATCACAGAAGCATGGTATATCTGTTTTAATCATGTCAATCGAGAGGTAATGCTACTTTAAACTTTAATAATTTGGAAATATTTAGTTTATTCACGTTATAATTAATTTTTATCTATTTATATTCATGCAGGATACGATGAATTTTCCCTGGATAAAGGATTTTATTTGTCCATCTTTATATGACATGTTATACATCTCTGTGCAAATGCGAGAGTTTGACTATGGGAGATGAGAGCGATTTTTGTCAGATTTGCCTTAAATAGTGGCTATATGATTTTGGATAATCTTGGTATCTCTATATTATTGTTTTCATTTTAATTAGTGTGAACTATTACTTTAACATATTTTGATTAAACTAGGTGAATGCTTGAGTTGTTTTATATTTTATACATTAATGGGTGCACATAGTATTGGTGTGCACATAAAATTCCAATGGGTGCACAAAGCCGAAGATGGTGTGCACATAAAATTCCAATTGGTGCACATAGTATTGATGTGCACAAAGCTGAAAATGGTGTGCCTTTAACACCACCCAAAAAATATCAAAGCAAGAGCAATTGGAGAAAGAGAGTACCAACTTCGACTGTGGACGAAAAACCTACAATCTAGAAAACTGGCCAAATCAACTTCAGGGGCAAAATCTTTGGCGGAAAATACCTTATGTGAGCATGCCTTGGAAGAAAACTCTACAATCGATTGAAAGGGAGGCTACAGAGTTGTAGCATTTCACTGTTGTGTTTGTGCCAAGATTGAGTAGAGGGATTGAGATAGGGGGAGGGGAGTGTGTCAGGCTGAAGGACGTCTTAGGACTTCCTAACAGGGCATGGGTAGACAATGACCTCTCAGGGATAAAAGAAGGATGCCTCGGGGCTTGCCATGCAGGCTTGCTATTTGAGGAGCTCGACAGTGCCGCTTCCTGGCAGAAAGAAGGAAGATGTTGAAGTCCGACGGAGATCTCTTAGCAAAACTTTCCCAAAATCACGTATCTGACTGTGTCTCTATATAAATCCTCCTATAGCAAGTTTATAGGAACTTCCCCTCTGAAAGCCAAAGCTGAGCTAGTCATAAGAGGGGCGAGAACTGAAGATGAAGGAATCTTGGGATGGGCGTAGGGGGTTCAACATGTCTTCTACTTGTGCCCTGTGATCCTATTTATAGGTAATAGGGGTGGGGGTCGCAGTCTTCAAATAGCTAAGCTCCGGAGAGCTCCACTTGTCTTCAATGACGTCCTTCCTTTCGGTTAATGAAACTTCTGAGATCTGGGGGTTGTTGGAGAAAATCCTGTGATCAGGAGACGTCGTCACCTACAAAGGCCAACATGGAGAAGAGTTAACCTAGCAGTAAATAAAAGGGGCAAGAAAAGTTGTACAAGAAGATAAGCATAAAATGCTGACCACGGGCCTGGAAAAGCAAAACTTATCTTATAAGTGTTGACTTATATGTCTTGTCACCTAATTGCTGGACTTGTTTTTATCCATATCTGCTACTATATAAAGCAGACCACTGTTGTAACAAATGAGTGAAAAAAAAAGCAAGAACTCTTTTTGTTCCATATCTCTACAGTCTTTCTTATAGCCCAAATAAATTAAGATTGGTATCAGAGCCCGGTTTGGTTACATGAAGGTGAAGTTTCTTCACTAGAAAGTTTCTATCTGAAAACCAGCAACAAAGGAATTATACATGGCTTCATCCTCTACCAGTTATATTCCTCTCTATAGTCAGTCAGGAGTGCCAATTTTCAATGGTGAGATGTATGAGTTCTGGAGCATCCGAATGCTCACACTTTTTGATTCACAAGATCTTTTGGAAGTCATAGAGCAAGGTATAACTATGAGAGACAAACCAGAAGTCTCTTCACCACTTAAAATCACAGAACTCACATCTACTGTGACATCTACTACAAAAGAAGAATGGCTTAAAAATGCAAGAGCATTACTCCTTATTCAATAAGGAGTGTCCAATACCATCTTTCTGAGGATCATGAGTGCCTCTTCTGCAAAAGAGGCATGGGACATCCTTAAAGAGGAGTTTAAAGGAACTCATAAGGTAATATCAATTAAAGTTCATACTTTCTGGAGACAGTTAGATGCTATAGAAATGAAAGAAGATGAAACCATTGTGGATTTCTATGCTAGAGTAGCAAATATCACCAATCAAATCCGTAATCTTGGAAAGGTTGTTGAGGATCAACAACTTGTCCACAAGATTATGAGAAGTTTACCAGTAAAGTACGATCATGTAGTAGCTGCAATCGAAGAGGCACATGATATGGATCTATTAACTACTACTGAGTTAATGAGTTCACTACAATCCCATGAAGACAGACTCAAGAAGCATGCTCCAATAGTGGAACAGGCTCTACAAACAAACATATATACTAACAGAATGTTTCAAAGGCCTCCCCAGAGAACCAAGAAGATAAATCAAAAAGGAAAGAGTAGAACTATGTACCCCCATTACCCCTATGTAAAAAACCAACACACAATACACAGGATTGTTTTAATCGCTGCAAAAGGTGTAAGAAGCCGACCCATTTTGACAGAGATTGTTGGTATAAAAAGAAAGAGGAAATAAATTTTACTGAAAAAGCGGATACTGAAGCTCTTTTATTTACAAATGACAATACCATACCAATGAAACCAGCAAACTATAGATGGTATATTTATAGTGGAGCTTCTTGTCATATGTGTGGAGATAAAAGTCAGTTTATCACACTTGATGAAACTACAAAATCTATAGTCTATTTGGGAGATGGACAATCTCATTCAATTGAAGGTAAAGGGATGGTTGCAGTAACAACAAGTACCGGACATCTACAAACAATTAGTGATGTTCAGTGGGTACCTCAGTTAACGCAAAATTTACTCAGTATTGGACAGCTACAAAACAAGGGATATTCAGTGATCTTTATAGCCAAGCAGTGTCAAATTTATGATGATAAAACAAAGCACTTAGTTGTCACTGTACCCATGACCTCCAACCAGGTGTTCTACCTTGACATGAAACCTGTAGCCTACTCCATCACTCTACCTGAAGGAAACCAAGGTTCACTTTCCAAGTTATGGCATCAACGTCTGGGTCATCTTCATTGGAAATCTCTCCAAGAAACTGCAAAAATAGCAAAGGGAATGCCAGAAGATATCAAAATTCAGAAGGAATTTTGTCATAGTTGTGCAAAAGCAAAGGCACATAGGCTTCCTTTTCCTAAAGAAGCAACTTGGAGGAGCAAAGTTCCGTTGGAGCTTATTCATGCTAATTTATGGGGACCAGCACAAACTCCTTCACACCAAGGTAAAAAATTCTACTTCTTACTAGTATATGATTGTTCACGATATATGTGGATCTATTTCCTTACACTAAAATCAGAGGCTTTTGAGATATACAAAACCTGGAAAGTAAAAGTTGAAAATCAATTACAAAAATCAGTAAAAGCCCTGAGAACAGATTGGGGGGGAGAATTTCTCTCACACCAGTTTTTAAAGTTCTGTGAACAAGAAGGAATAAGAAGAGAGTTAATTGCCCCCACAAATCCCACAACAAAATGGCGTAGTAGAGCGAAGGAACCGCACCATTGTTGAAATGGCAAGAGCAATGATGCTCTCTATGGATCTACCTAAGGCTTATTGGGCTGAAGCAACCAATACAGACGTATACATACTCAACAGGACACCAACAAAAGCCCTGAAGTATAGTACCCCACATGAATCTCTCTTCATAAGAAAGCCATCCATTGCTCACTGCAAAGTATTTGGATGTACAGCATATGCGCTGAAATCAAATCAAAGCAAGTTAGAAGCAAAAGCAGAGAAATTGCTTTTTATTGGTTATGATACATACTCAAAAGCCTATCAGTTACACAACCCCCAAACAAACAAATTGATCATATCAAGAGACATTCATTTTAATGAGACGGAGAAGTGGCCTTGGGGATCAGAAAAAGGTACTTTCTTCAATAACCCTGTTGTGGTTGAACAAAGGAATTGGATCCCAAGTTCCATCCAAACAACTCCTGAAGACAATATCATATCAAGAAATGATATTGTAGATCAACATTCATCTTCATCCTCATCTCCCCAAAATACCAGCAACATGGAAACAGAGTTCCCAGAACCATCAAGTTCATCACCCATCCTAAAGACAAAAAGTCTGAAAGAGATTTATGAGCAGAGTGAGCTAGCATTAAGCACCAATGTTCCAGTAGATTTTCAAGAAGCCTCCAAGTCAGAATGTTGGATAAAAGCTATGATGGAAGAGATAGGAATGATAAACAAATAGCATACTTGGTCCCTATCCAAGAGACCACAAAACCAAGAAGTTATTGGGTTAAATGGATATACAAAGTAAAAAACAAATGAAGCTGGTGAAACCATAAAACACAAAACTAGAATAGTAGCAAAGGGCTATTCACAGGTTCCCGGCAGAGATTTTGATGAGTCTTTTGTGTCAGTAGCTCGTATAGAAACTATAAGATTCATCATAGCTAAAGCTGCTCAGAATAACTATCCAATATATCAACTTGATATCAAATCAGCGTTCCTAAATGGAGTACTAAAGGAAGAAGTATTTGTAGACCAACCTTGTGGCCGGCTTCATAATTCCAGGACATGAACATGAAGTTTATAGATTGCATAAAGCATTATATGGTCCTAAACAGGCTCCCTGGGCCTGGAAAGAAAATATAGATGCATTTCTCATACAAGATAAATTCTCAAGATGCCCTGTGGAAGCCTCCCTATATATAAAAACAGAGCAGTCACATATTTTGCTTGTGTGCATCTACATCGATGACATTATCTATACAGGTAATAGCTCTATTATGCTGCAAACATTTAAAACTACAATGTTGCAAAAATATGAGATGACTGACTTTGGTCTACTTCGGTTTTTCCTTGGCATACAAATTCTACAACATCCAACTTATATTTTTCTTTCACAAGAAAAATATGCCACTGAATTGATAAATAAATGTGGGTTAAGTGAATGTAATGCCACCCTAATCCCAATAGCTACGTCTGAAAATTTTATGAAGAGACAAGAAGGAGAAGAAGGCACAGACGAATAGAGCTATCGCAGACTTATCGGTTCACTGCTGTACTAGACACATACCAGACCAGATCTAGAATATGGAGTAAACAAATTATCCAGGTATGTCTCAAATCCCAGTAAACATCATTTAGAAACTGTCAAACACCTTTTGCGATATGTACAAGGGACAAAGAATTACGGCCTTGCATATGAGAAAGGGGGAAAGGGAACCCTAAATGGATATTGTGATGCCGACTGGGCAGGTGATAATGAAAACAGAAAAAGCACGAGCGCATACCTTTTTGCATATGGAAATCGTCCAATTTCATGGAGCTCGCGCAAACAGCTAACAATAGCCTTATCCTCCACCGAAGCGGAATACATGGCCTTGTCAAATGCAGCATGTGAAGCTTCATGGTTAAACGAACTCAAAAAGCAAATGCGAGAAGATAAAGAAGTCAAGAATGAAGAAAACCCCGTGTTAATCCAGTGTGATAACACCTCTGCAATAGCGCTTGCCAAAAATCTCATTTTTCATAATAGGAGCAAACACATCGCAGTGAAGTATCATTTTGTTCGTGAACAAATTGAGCTCAGTAAACTACGAGTAGAATATTGCTCTACCAAAAATCAAGTAGCCGACATCCTAACAAAAGCTCTACCAAGAGAACGATTTCTCATGCTTAGAAATGCGATGAAGGTCGGGCCGCCTCCAGATCAAGAGGGGGTGTTGGAGAAAAGCCAGTGATCCGGAGACGTCGCCACCTACAAAGGCCAACAAGGAGAAGAGTTAACCTAGCGGTAAACACAAGGAGCAAGAAAAGCTGCAAAAGAAGATAAGCATAAAATGCTGACCACAGGCCTAGAAAAGCAAAACTTATCTTATAAGTGTTGACTTATATGTCTTGTCACCTAATTGCTGGACTTGTTTTTAGCCATATCTGCTACTATATAAAGCAGACCCCTGTTGTAACAAATGAGTGGAAAAAAAATAAAAAAAGCAAGAACATTTTTTGGTCCATATCTCTGCAGTCTTTCTTATAGCCCAAATAAATTAAGAGGGGCCTCTACTGGATCTCCTGGTCGAATATGGTTGTCCACTATGCATATTTTTGTCCAAATTTTTTATTTTAAATATTGTTTTCCAACTGTAGGATGCTACTGAATACGCAGAATGTGAGGCTACTGTAAAAGATTTCCCTCCATTCATAGAAGCAATGAGGAAGCGAGGTATTGAGGATATGGATCTAGTTATGGTGGATGCCTGGTGAGCTGCTTAAATAATTCCAGCTTTTTTCATCTTTAACTTCATCATGCTGTTTAGACTCTAAATACTACTGTTACTTTCTTTTGTTATATATTTTGTAGGTGTGTAGGTTATTATGGCAAAGAAGATGCCCCTAGCCGCAGACTGGCCAAGCCATTAATTTTTTGTAGAACTGAGAGTGATTGTCCTATGGAGAATGGTTATGCTCGCCCTGTCGAAGGAATCTATTAGAGAATGTTAGAAAAACATGATGTATTAACTCATTTATAAGGCTCATATAGGAGTTAGTGTTTAGTCTCATATTGTTTGTATAACTTAGTTTTCCTTTCTTCTCTCTTATATATTTGTACTCATACTTGTATTTTTGTATTCAAGAAGTATATACAAGGTTTTCCACCTTTCTCTACATGGTATCAGAGGGATCTATCCGGTCTACCTTTTTTTCAAACCGTCAGGTCTCCTGTTAACCGAGCGGTTTGTTCTCTTGCCTAACCGCGCGGCTTTGCGGTTTGTTCTCTTGCCTAACCGCACGTTGCGGTTTCTCCACTTCCTAACCGCTGCCATCTCTTCTTCCGTGGATCCACCTCCTCCTCTCCTCTACGCCTCTTTATAGTCTTCCCTTTCTCTGGCACGTGGGCCCCACCCCCCTCCATGTACGGCTTCGTCTTCTAACCGTCACGGGTTTCTTTCTATCCGCTGCAACTACTACCCGCTGTGACTTCCCTTGTTCGTTGGGCGGCTTCTCGCGGTTTTACTTCCTACTCAAACCGCTGCGGTCTCCTTACCGCGTGGTTTACTCCTCGCTGCGGTCTACTTACCTCTCCTCTTTTCGCGCCTCGCTCTCCTACTCGCGCGGACTATTTTTTCCGCTCCGGTGCGGATTGCTTCTAACCGCACGGACTGGTGTCTATCCGCCGCGGCTGTGTCTTGGTGCGGTCTGCTTTTGCCGATCGACCTTCTTTCTATTCGGTTGCGGTCTATCCCTAGCCGCCCGGTCTAATTCTTGCGGCTTGCTGTTCGCCGCCCGACCACGACCTGCTTGTCGTGTTGTTCGCTCTATTGCCGTCTTTCTTTCCTGCGGTTTGCTATGGGCACGTGCTCTTTCTAGCCGCTCGGCTTTCTTCCTCCCGGTCTGCTATCCTTCTTCTACTCTTTGCCCGTCCAACTCTTGCCCACATCAAATGCTCAAAACAATGGCTTCCTCTCTTCCCCTAAACTTCATCCCTCTTTCCTCCACCCTTTAGGGTTTCATATTCTCTCATCTCCTTTGTCATTTCTACAGCTTGCCTCCTTGTATTCCCGCCTCCAACGATCCGTCAAAAAGAAGCCCATAACATCTTTGTATCAGAGCTACTCCATCCTCGTCCGTCAACGCCATTACACTCTCGCTCCTTCTCCAATCCGTCGTCTTCCTAGCCAAGTCTTAGCCATTGTTTCCTTCTCCATTTCTTTTTTGAATTGATCATCCCAGTCCGCTGCTTCGTCGAACTCGCCACGTTTCCTCCACGACAAGCATCGACATCCAAAAGCCGGGATGCAACTTCATGTTGCTGTTTTAACAATTTCTGCATGCACCTCTTCCTCATTTCCCATTTCTTCTCCATCGAATCCCCCCAGTTTCTCCAAATCTCTGCTTCCCCGGTTTTCAGCGTTCATCTTCTATCTTACTCAAGCTCCCAGCGCTGATGCCAAACCGCCGCCTTTGCTCCCTTCCTGCGGAGGCTTCTTTCGCAAATCCAACCCCTTTGCGTCCCTTCTTGATCTAGCTCCGAATTTCATTTTTCTTCGTGCCTCCTGCATTATCCCTCGGGCCATAGACATCTCTCACATTTCTTCCACCTATTTCGAGGACCTCTCAACCACGCCTTCTTATTTTTAATTACTCCTCGCGACCTTCAACCCCACGCCCTGTCTGCTTCTCCCATGTTCTACTTAATTGTTTAATAACACAGATGCAGCTATCCTCCATTCGTTGTTTTTGAAGTGGTTGACATTATTCCCAGACTCTGTCTCGCCTCGACGCCAGACTTGACCAATTGTATCCCCAGCTTGATCAATTATAGAGGTCAGCACTTTGCAGTTCCGCCACCACCTGCGCTCCAGCCATCTCCGCCAACCCCGGTTGATGCTCCGTCCCTTGCAGCTTGGTCGGGTCCATCATCGCCACAGATTCCATCGGAGCAGTTCTTATCTCTACCGTGGACCACAGAAGCTCCTCCGTGTTGAAATTTTTGAAGTGAAAGTGAATGATGGAGCAGACCGCGCGGTCTGGGTGGTCTGAGTCCGCGGCTTGGGCGGACTGGTGTTGCGGCCTGAGTGGTCGGTGGCCAGAGAAGACTTGGAGGCTTGGGCGTCTTGTGGAGCGGCATGGGCGGTCTGTCTTTAGCGGTCTGTCTGTGCCGGTCTGGTGGCGGTGCTCAGCTTGGCCTGCGGTTTTGTTGTTCTTGCTCTTGTAGTAGCCGGGCGGTTTGAAGTTTTCATCTGCGGTATGTGGCAGATTTGGTTAGCGTCCGCGGAGTTCTCTTTTTGCGGACTAGCTTTGGAGTTCGGCTTAGGTCCTTGTCGAGGTCTCCGACGATGCGGGGAGTGTTAGCCGCATTCTTGGTGGCGGACTGACCATGGTGATTGGCGATCTGGTTTTTTCTGTCCGCCGAGCTCGCGCCAGGCTCTTGGTGGTTTGCTGGACTTGGTCACACTCTGTGACAAGTCCAGCGTGTCCGCAGTGTCCGCATAGTCCGCTGTTGACCGGGCGGTCTGCCTGTTGGTCGTGGACTCTTATGGCGGGTTGAGGAGTTGTTCTCGAGCTGTGCGGACTGTCTCCATGTCCGCATATGGCGTGCGGACTGATGCAGTATGGGTTGTGGCTGTGTCCGTGTGCTGTAGTGTGGCGGACTGTTGATGTGGTGCGGGTTATGCGGGTTGTTGCCTTATCCGCATAGTGTGTACGGACTGGCGCGGTGTCCGCCTGTTGGTGGAATGTCCTTGGCTTGGCTCCTGACAGGTTGGTGTGAAGTCCGGCTAAGTCCTTGCGGACTCGGCGGACTGGGCTTTGCTAGATGCGAGCTGGGGTGGTGACTCTATTATTTAGGGCGTTGACCACACTCCTCATTATAAATAGACTTGCACACAGTAATTGAGGGAACAATAAGTTGAGAATTGGTTAAGTGCTGCCCTCGATTTTCTTGTCCTCATGGTTTGATCAGAGTTAACCGGTTGCTGTCAGGTTGCGCGGCTAGCACTATGCCAGGAGTTTGGCTTTGACTTCGAGGATCAGTGAAGTTTGCGGTTACAATCGGCGGTCTCAGTCGCTTCTGCGGCTTGTCAACTTCAGCTGTTCAATAACCTGTTCGCCGGAATCGGGCAGTTAGGCGGTCTGTTCTTCAGTTCGGCAGCAGTCAGCAACGGCGCCAGCGGTCTCACTCCGTCTATTCGCCTGTAGCAGCAGTTCACTGCTTCGGCGACTTCAGACTTCTCTAGTTCTATCCGCCCGGATTGTTTTTGTTTCTTTCTGTTTTTCCTTGTGTACTGGCGAAATCATGTCTCGCCACGTATACCTTGCCCTGTAAAAAAGTAAATAAATATATGATATGCTTGTTCCTTCTTCTTGCAATTTGTGTTTTTGCTTTTCTAGTTCCGCTTGATCAAGGTGTGAATAGCTCTGAGAATATCGGCGTCCTATCTCGCTGATGATTCAAGGTAGAGGCAGGTTCAGTTGCAGCAGTGATCAACTTGTGTTGTGCTCTGTGCTGGAAGCTTATTGTTACAATGGAAGTGAGTTACGCAAGAGGTCTGGGTATTGAACTATGCCGACATCTGACTTTAATGGTCCATGTTTATCTTTTGGGCGAGAAGCTATGTCGTCAGTGGTGACGATAGACAGTAAGTTCACGCTTTATGGGACTCCTGAGCTTCAGGTGAGGGTCTGGAGTGAAAACTAATGCAAAGGCATAGAACTCACCCCCTTTATCTGTTCTTAAGAGGGTTGTTTCACCGGAGTTGTGCTGTCCACCTCATATCATCTGCATGCGCTTTGAGTCAGCCCTAACTGATGTTCCTGGACAAGCCATCTGATGAGTTGTGCTCAACAGGAAGAATGTGGCGAGAACCCACAGTCATCCGTGGAGAATGAGTCATGGCTAGGACTAACTCAAGGAGACTTGACCATCTCTAAGTGTCTTTCCCGAGATGGATGGAGTCCTGGTAGGCCCCATATGTCTGCATACACCAGTTCTAGGGGTTTTAACGGTTGATCCTGGATGAGCTGATGTGGATCTGAGGCTAAGTTTGTGAATTTTACTCATAGACACATAACCCGCTGGCAAATTTTTCCGGAAGGAGTATGTGGTCTTTGTAACCTCTCTTCAAGGCTAGGCAACCCATGCAGCCAAATTCTTCTGTTGGAGTTTGCTTGAGAACCTGCTTGCTTCGCAGTTGAGATGGCCAGAATCTAGCATGGCTGGTGTCACTGTCTCTGAGTCGGATTTGGATAACATGCTCCTTTCTTCATAGGGTAAGGTTAAGGAAGGGAACACTTTATTGGTTGTCATACGAATATTGGCAATTTTCTGATTTGTTGCACGGTCAATATGGTGCAAGCTAGTTGTCTTCAAAGATCAACTTGTATCCATTTTGAAGTAGTTGTCCTACACTTCAAGCGAGATTTTTGAGCTAAGTCGGGAAGCATATTGGACATTGGATATAGGCAAGGAGGAAGCTTTTATATTTTCCTGACCTAGATCTTACAGCTATAGTACCCTTGCCTTTAATGATGGGCACTTGATGTGAACCATGCCTTGTCCCAGCACAACTTTGAAGACGACTGGATCGTGGACTCCGGGTGTGATCATCCAACCTCACCGTGAGACAAGTCGAAGTTCTCCTCACTGCAAACTTAGTCAAATATGGTTCGAAGCTATTATTACCGCTGATCGAGATACCACACATGTTTATCCAGTGGAGAAGGAGGGGGTAGTGATAAGGGGCCACTCACGTTTGTGTATCAGGTGTACCGAGCATGAACATAGTCTCAACCTCTTCTTCTTGTGACCCCAAACTTGCGCTAGACGCAGGTTATCACGCTCTGTTTGGGGAAGTGAAGTTACCTCTCTGTCGGAATGTATCGGCGGTTAGAAAAGGCTGATGTTGCTCATGTTTGGGAGGAGAGTAAAGAACTTGTTTGCATTCTTGTAAAGCAATCAAACTCTTATGTTGATCAGATGAGGGCAAACTATAGTTTCGCTGCTATTTGGCATGAGAGTTTGCAGAGGCATGTAGGGATGGATAAGTTGAAAGGTATGACAAACAGGAGCCTTGTGAAAGGCTCCTAAGCTTTCATCCTTTGGCGATTGCACCATACTGCTTCCTATCTGCGCAGGGTGAATCAGAAGTTTACTCTGGTAATGGCTCATCGCCTTCCAAGTTTTGATGTTCAAATCTCCTCATTCTTTCTTCAAACGAGCTTGAAGTAAGAGCCCATTGAGATCGTATATCCATGGTGACTTGAGTGTTGACATCAACTGCTACTGCTAGTCCTCAATGGAGGCAGTCACATACAAATGCATATTTTATGGGTGAGGTTTTGAGTATGATGATTACTCAAGATATGACTTGGGTCTATTTCTCTGACTAGGAGAAGTCAGAAGCTTTCCATACTCTTGATTTGTAGAGTTCAAGGAGCTGGATGTAGGGCCGGCTTGGGCTGCGGATTAAGAAGTTTAGATCAGACAACGGTGGTGAGCATTATCACCCTCTCATGCTCAGAGTATTTTCAAACTTCTGCAGGAAGCACGGGATCCAGAGAGAGCTTACTTGTAGCTTATACTATAGCGGAGCGGAAGATCACCTCATCTGAAGACCCTGCTGGCTTCATGTATTCATAGGTCTTTCTAGGCAGAGGATGTCCCATTGCGCTTCTTATGGCGGTCAGTGGCACCATCGATTCCTCTGGGGAAGATGCTTCGATCAACATGAAGTCTCCCTTCGAGATGTTGAAGGAGAAGCTTTAAGCATGCACCACCTTCGGTGTTTGGATCAACTTGCTATGTACATGTCCTTTCGGATGCTTCAAGCACCATCCCAAGCTTGATGCAAAGGCAGGGCTTGTCTTCACTGGTGGGCTCGTATACCCCACTTGAATCAAATCCAGAGGTCTTGAGAAGAAGGGATGGAATGTGCGCATTCCTGCGACGATTCCAGAAATATCATAGAGATGTGGTCCCCCTCAAAAATAGGAACTGACGTCACTATGGAGAATAATGAAGTTTTGGCTTGGGTTGAGCTATCAGAGGAAGCCATATGAGTTGATCACACGAAGAGCAGAACAGGTGGTTGTTGATGTTCTTCAAGCTAGGAGCTTGCACCAGCAGCTCCTTTTGCTTCAAGCTTCTGATGGCAGATGGCACCCAGCATGAAGCAACCTGGCTCTGATACATGTAGAAGTAGAAGGGAAAAAGACTTTGCTCTATTGCATCAGCATCCTTAACTGAGCCTAAACCAGAGGGAAGAACAGGGGTGAAATGAGAAAACCCTTCGGAGATCAGAGGACTACAGCAGCAGCTCGTTAGAAAGAAGAGTGAGCTTTGTCTCACTTGGTTTTTTCAGGTCATCTATGAACAGCACCCGTACTTACAATGAGGTCACCATAGTTTTTAAGATACACAACCAGAATTGCCATAAAAGATTTCTCCTCAAAAGTGAAACCTGAGACCAAGTTGTGCCCAGGGTGATGGCATTACTCCAGGTTGCATGGGTCTCAGTAAAGCTAAAAAAGGGGCATCGAAAGCTACTTAAGACTCGCCTTGGCTATCGAGGATTTCCAACAGTATGCAGGTTGGCACAGGTTGACTCCAGTGCAAAGATCTCTTCAAGTGTTGATCCTGTTGGCTGTCTGTTGCCAGGTTCATTTTGTGTGAGAGGTACAGTTGCTTGGAGTATGCTTCAATACTCTTTACAGAGATCTCCTTTGTAAGGACATTTCTACAGCCGCTTGGATTTGTCTCCTTGAAGATATTCCCGCCTCCAACTCAGAAGGCTCCTACGTCAAAAAGAAGCAGGCCATAACATCTTTGTATGGGAAGATAGCAGACCTACTCCATCCTCGTCCGTCAACGCCATTACACTCTCGCTCCTTCTCCAATCCGTCGTTCAAACTTGTTCCTAGCCAAGTCTTAAGCCATTGTTTCCTTCAGGTCCATTTCTTTTTTGAATTGATCATCATAGGGAATTCAGAGGAGGAGGTCTAGGCTTAGCTGCTTCTCTTCGAAATCGAAAGACTCGCCACGTTTCTTGGTCTCCACGACAGTGGAGAGGAAGGAGAGCGGGATCGACATCGTTTGCAAAAGCCGATATGGATGCAACTTCATGTTGCTGTTTTAACAATTTCTGCAAGGAAGAGAAGAATGCACCTCTTCCTCATTTCCCATGGGCTGAAGCTCCATCGAATCCCCCCAGTGAAGGAAGAATTCTCCAAATCTCTGCTTCCCCGGTTTTCAGCGTTCATGGGGAGCTTGATCTATCTTACTCAAGCTCAGCGCTGATGCCAAACCGCCGCCTTGCTCCCTTCCTGCGGAGGCTTCTTTATGGCGCAAGGAAGTCCACCCCTTTGCGTCAAAGAATTCTTGATATGTCTAGCTCCGAATTCATTTTTCTTCGTGCCTCCTGCATTATCCCTCGGGCCATAGACATCTCTCACATTTCTTCTATGATACACGGATGCTATTTCGAGGACCTCTCAACCACGCCTCGGGTTATTTTTAATTGTGGACTCCTCGCGACCTGGTGTAGCAACCCACGCAGAACCTGTCTGCTTCTCCCATGTTCTACTTAATTGTTTAATAACACAGATGCAGCTATCCTCCATTCGTTGTTCGAGAAGCCATTTGGCTAAGGAGGCTGGTTGAGGACATCCATAGGAAGTTCAAGGTCCAACTCTGTCCGAGGTCAATGAAAGTGCCTCGACGCCCGACTTGACCAATTGTATCCCCAGCTTGATCAAGGACGAAGCATATAGAGGTCAGCACTTTGCAGTTCCGCCACCACCTGCGCTCCAGCCATCTCCGCCAACCCCGGTTGATGAATCTCCGTCCCTTGCAGCTTGGTCGGGTCCATGTTCATCGACAGACAACCTTCTGACATCTTCACGGAGCAGTTCGAAGGGACCATTATCTCTACCGGGGTCTATTGGGCTTGACCACAGAAGCTCCTCCTTCAAGGGGGAGTGTTGAAATTTTTGAAGTGAAAGTGAATGATGGAGCAGACCGCGCGGTCTGGGTGGTCTGAGTCCGCGGCTTGGGCGGACTGGTGTTGCGGCCTGAGTGGTCGGTGGCCAGAGAAGACTTGGAGGCTTGGGCGTCTTGTGGAGCGGCATGGGCGGTCTGTATTTAGCGGTCTGTCTGTGCGTCTGGTGCGGTGCTCAGCTTGGCATGCGGTTTTGTTGTTCTTGCTCTTGTAGTAGCCGGGCGGTTTGAAGTTTTCATCTGTGGTATGTGGCGGACTTGGTTAGCGTCCGCGGAGTTCTCTTTTTGCGGACTAGCTTTGGAGTTCGGCTTAGGTCCTTGTCGAGGTCTCCGACGATGCGGGGAGTGTTAGCCGCATTCTTGGTGGCGGACTGACCATGGTGATTGGCGATCTGGTTTTTCTGTCCGCCGAGCTCGCGCCAGGCTCTTGGTGGTTTGCTGGACTTGGTCACACTCTGTGACAAGTCCAGCGTGTCCGCAGTGTCCGCATAGTCCGTTGTTGACCGGGCGGTCTGCCTGTTGGTCGTGGACTCTTATGGCGGGTTGAGGAGTTGTTCTCGAGCTGTGCGGACTGTCTCCATGTCCGCATATGGCGTGCGGACTGATGCAGTATGGGTTGTGGCTGTGTCCGTGTGTGTAGTGTGGCGGACTGTTGATGTGTTGCGGGCTATGCGGGTTGTTGCCTTGTCCGCATAGTGTGTACGGACTGGCGCGGTGTCCGCCTGTTGGTGGAATGTCCTTGGCTTGGCTCCTGACAGGTTGGTTGAAGTCCGGCTAAGTCCTTGCGGACTCGGCGGACTGGGCTTTGCTAGATGCGAGCTGGGGTGGTGACTCTATTATTTAGGGCGGTGACCACACTCCTCACCCCACTTATAAATAGACCCCCTTGCACGTCTACAGTAATTGAGGGAACAATAAGTTGAGAATTGGTTAAGTGCTGCGGCCTCGATTTTCTTGTCCTCGTGGTTTGATCAGAGTTAACCGGTTGTTGTTTGCAGGTTGCGCGGCTAGCACTATGGAGCCAGGAGTTTGGCTTTGACTTCGGTCAGGATCAGTGAAGTTTGCGGTTACAATCGGCGGTCTCAGCAGGTCGCTTCTGCGGCTTGTCAGTTTTCTCTACTTCAGCTTTTCCAAGTTCAATAACCTGTTCGCCGGAATCGGGCGGTTAGGCGGTCTGTTCTTCAGTTCGGCAGCAGTCAGCAAATAACGGCGTGTCCGCGCGACCTCGCGGTCTCGGCGGACTCCGTGTTCTATTCGCCTTCTAGTAGCAGCAGTTCAGGCTGCTTCGGCGACTTTGGCAGACTGGGCGGTCTCTAGTTCTATCCGCCCGGATTGTTTTGTTTCTTTCTGTTTTTCCTTGTGTACTGGCGAAATCATGTCTCGCCACGTATACCTTGCCCTGTAAAAAAGTAAATAAATATATGATATGCTTGTTCCTTCTTCTTGCAATTAGTGTTTGAGCTTGCTTTTCTAGTTCCGCTTGATCAAGGTGTGATCTTGATAGCTCTGAGAATATTAATTTGGCGTCAGACTATCTCGCTGATCATTTTTAGAAAATTCAACATGGTATCAGAGGCAGGTTCAGTTGCTTGAGCAGTGATCAACTTGTGTTGTGCTCTGTGCTTATGGAAGCTTAGACCAAGGTTGTTACAATGGAAGTGAGTTACGCAAGAGGTCTGGGTATTGAACTCTTAACGCCGACTAACTTTAAGAAGTGGAAGTCGTGCATGAAGATTTATCTTTTGGGCGAGAAGCTATGGGAGGTCGTCAGTGGTGACGATAGACAGGAAGTTACAGCTGCGTTTGTGACTGCTGAGCAGGTGAGGGTCTGGAGGAAAACTAATGCAAAGGCATAGTTTATCCTCAAGAGGGTTGTTTCACCGGAGTTGTTTGATCATATCATTGGATGTGAGTCAGCAACTGATGTTTGGACAACCATTGATGAGTTGTTCAACAGGAAGAATGTGGCGAGACTACAGTTCCTGGAGAATGAGTTGGCTAGGACAACTCAAGGAGACTTGACCATCTCTAAGTTCTTTCTGAAGATGAAGAGTCTGTGTGCTGAGTTATCAACGATTGATCCTGATGAGCCGATATCTGAGGCTAAGATGAAAAGACACATAACCCGCGGCTTGCGGAAGGAGTATGTGGTCTTTGTAACCTCTGTTCAAGGCTAGGCAACTCAGCCATCTCTGCTGGAACTTGAGAACCTGCTTGCTTCGCAGAAAAGCTTGGACAGACAGATGGCTGGTGTCACTGTCTCTGAGGAAGGTAGTGAAGCTCTCTTCACAGGCAAGAAGAAGAAGAGATGGGAAGGGAAGAAAAAGAAGACCGCTGTTGAAAATGAGCCTTCGACCTCGTATCAGTCAGAGAGGAGCGTTGCTCCTAAGCAGGATTGAAAGAAGACTTTGAAGTGCTACAGGTGTCATCAGCCAGGTCACTTCAAGCGTGACTGCAAGGTCAAGCTATAGACTGGGCATGATGCAGGCAAGGAGGAAGCTTGCTCTAGTACTGAAGAAGCTGGCTGGTGTGGAGCTTTCATGATGGGCACTTGTGTCCATGCCTTGTCCACCATCGACTTTGAAGACGACTGGATCGTGGACTCCGGGTGTGATCATCACCTCACCGGAGACAAGTCGAAGTTCTCCTCACTGCAAACTTACTCAAATAGCGAAGCTATTATTACTGCTGATAATACTGTTTATGCAGTGGAGAAGGAGGGGGTTGTGTCCTTGGGTAGTGATAAGGGGCCACTCACGTTAAGGAGTGTGTATCATGTACCGAGCATGAAGAAGAACCTCTTCTTTGTGACCAATGCGGTAGACGCAGGTTATCACGCTCTGTTTGGGCCAACCGAAGTGAAGTTTCTTCGCAATGTATCGGCGGTAAAGGCTGATGTTGCTCATGTTGGGAGGAGAGTAAAGAACTTGTTTATTCTTGCAACAAACTCTTATGTTGATCAGATGAGGGCAAACTATAGCGCTGCTATTTGGCATGAGAGGCAGAGGCATGTAGGGATGGATAAGCTGAAAGCTATGACAAACAGGAGCCTTGTGAAAGGCTTGCCTAAGCTTTCATCCTTTGGTGATGGTCACGTTTGCGCAGGGTGTCAGTACGGTAAGGCTCATCGCCTTCCGTTTGATAAATTATAAACGAGAAGTAAGAGACCATTGGAGTATATCCATGGTGACTTGATGGGACCAACTGCTACTGCTAGTCTTGGAGGCAGCAGATACATGCTTGTTTTGATTGATGATTACTCAAGATATACTTGGGTATATTTCTTGAAGGAGAAGTCAGAAGCTTTCCATTTGTTTGTAGAGTTCAAGGAGCTGGTGGAGGGCCGGCTTGGGCTGCGGATTAAGAAGTTTAGATCAGACAACGGTGGTGAGTTTGTCTCCTCCGAATTTTCTAACTTCTGCAGGAAGCACGGGATCCAGAGAGAGCTTACTTGTGCTTATACTACACAACAAAACAGAGTAGCGGAGCGGAAGATCCGTCATCTGACGAAAACCTGCAAGTGCTGGCTTCATGTAAAAGACATTCCTAGGTCTTTCTAGGCAGAGGAAATGTCTTGTGCTTCTTATGTCATCAATCGGATTCCTCTTAGTCTGATCAACATGAAGTCTCCCTTCGAGATGTTGCTGAAGGAGAAGCCAAGCATGCACCACCTTCGGGTGTTTGGATCAACTTGCTATGTACATGTCCCGGATGCTTCAAGGACAAAGCTTGATGCAAAGGCAAGGAAGCTTGTCTTTGTAGGCTATGACGAGCGGAAGAAGGGATGGAAGTGCATGGATCCTGCGACGAAGAAGTTTGTTATATCAAGAGATGTGGTCTTTGATGAACTGACGTCATATGGAGGAGGCTCGGTTGAGCTATCAGAGAGCAAGGTTGATGAAGAGCAGAAGGTGGTTGTTGATGTTCTTCAAGAGGAGCTTGTTGTTTCACCAGCAGCTCCTTTTGCTTCAAGCTCTGGGGCAGAGGCTTCTGGTTCAGGAAGTAGGGGGAGCATTGCTCAAAGTGTGCCCGGAAATGGAACTGAGCCTAAAGAAGCAACGGAGGTGGTGAGCAATGAGCAAACCCTTCGGAGATCAAAGAGGACTATCAAGTCACCGTCTCGTTACTGTGAAGGGAATGCAGTGAGCTTTGTCTCCTGCTTCTTTGCAGGTCCTCTGGATGAACGAGAACCCGTAAACTTCAATGAGGTCACTGGAGTCAAGGAGTGAGAAGTTGTCATGAAGGAGGAGATTTCTGCTCTCAAGAAAAATGAAACCTGAGACCTTGTGCCCAGGGTTGATGGCATTACTCCAGTGACTTGCAAGTGGGTGTACAAGCTGAAGAAGAAGGCTGATGAGAACATCGAAAGATACAAGACTCGCCTTGTTGCTCGAGGATTCTCACAACAGTATGGAGAGGACTATGAGGAGACGTTTAGTCCAGTTGCAAAGATGACTTCGGTTCAAGTGTTGATCGCTTTGGCTGCTTGCCAGGGATGGAGGATGTGGCAGCTTGATGTAAAGAATGCTTTTCTTTACGGAGAGATTGATAAGGACATCTTCATGGATCAGCCGCTTGGATTTGTCTCTGAAGATCATCCGGACTACGTCTGCAAACTCAGGAAGGCTCTCTACGGGTTGAAGCAGGCCCCAAGAGCTTGGTATGGGAAGATAGCAGAATAACTCCAATTTTGCGGATATCTTGCTTCCAACTCAGATTCAAACTTGTTCATCAAGAAGAAGGGGGAGCTTCAGGTCTTGGTACTGTTGTATGTTGATGATATGATCATCATAGGGAATTCAGAGGAGGAGGTAGCTAGGCTTAGGGCTGAGCTAGTTATTCTCTTCGAAATGAAAGACTTGTGAGAGCTTCATCACTTTCTTGGTCTCGAAGTGGAGAGGAAGGAGAGCGGGATACTCGTTTGCCAGAAAGGATATGCGGATCGCATTGTGAATTGATTCAACATGAAGGAAGAGAAGAATTGCTCTACTCCTCTTGATCATGGGCTGAAGCTTCGACAAGATGAAGGAAGAATTCTTCATGATCCCTTGGTATTCCGAGCTCTAGTGGGGAGCTTGATCTACTTAACGATTACAAGGCCAGACATTGCTTACGCTGTTGGTCGAGTAAGTCGATTTATGGCAGAGCTAAGGAAGTCTCATCTGGTGGCGGCAAAGAATATCTTGAAGTATGTCAAGTCTCCTTCTGATATGGGCCTCCTTTATAGGAGGGACACAAACTTTTCTTTACTATGATACACGGATGCTGATTATGGTGGTGACTCGGATGATCGAAGATCAACGTCGGGTTATGTTTTCACTTGTGGATCAGCTAGCATCTCGTGGTGTAGCAAGAAGCAGAACTCGGTGTCTGTCTCGACTACGGAAGCAGAGTACAAGGCTTCGGCTTTGGCTGCTCGAGAAGCCATTTGGCTAAGGAGGCTAGTTGAGGACATCCATGAGGAAGTGCAAGGTCCAACTCTGCTCCGAGGTTACAATGAAAGTGCTCTCAAACTGGTGAACAATCCAGTTTGTCATGCAAGGACGAAGCATATAGAGATCGAGCACCATTTCATAAGAGAGAAGGTGTTGGATGAATCTCTTATGGTCGGGCATGTTCGGAGTGAAGACAACCTTGCTGACATCTTCACGAAGCCGCTGTCGAAGGGACCATTTCAATGACTACGGGGTCTATTGGGCTTGATCACCACTTCTCACTTCAAGGGGGAGTGTTGAAATTTTTGACATGAAAGTGGGTAATGGAGCAGACCGCGCGGTCTGGGCGGTCTGAGTCCGCGACCTGGGTGGACTGGTGTTGCGGCCTGAGTGGTCGGTGGCCAGAGAAGACTTGGCGGCTTGGGCGTCTTGTGGAGCGGCCTGGGCGGTCTGTCTTTGGCGGTCTGTCTGTGGAGGTCTGGTGGCGGTGCTCAGCTTGACCTGCGGTTTTGCTATTCTTGCTCTTGCAGTAGCCGGGCAGTTTGAAGTTTTCATCCACGGTATGTGGCGGACTTGGTTAGCATCCGCGGAGTTCGCTTTTTGCAGACTGGCTTTGGAGTTCGGCTTAGGTCCTTGCCGAGGTCTCCGGCGATGCGGGGAGTGTTAGCCGCATTCTTGGTGGTGGACTGACCATGGTGATTGTCAATCTGGTTTTTCTGTCCGCCGAGCTCGTGCCAGGCTCTTAGTGGTTTGCTGGACTTGGTCACACTCTGTGACAAGTTCAGGGTGTCTGCAGTGTCCGCAGAGTCCGCTGTTGACCGGACGGTCTGCCTGTTGGTCATAGACTCTTATAGCGGGCTAAGGAGTTGTTCTCGAGTTGTGCGGACTGTCGTCATGTCCGCATATGGCGTGCGTAATGATGCAGTATGGGCTGTGGCTGTGTCTGTGTGTTGTAGTGTGGAGGACTGGTGTTGTGTTGAGGCTATGCGGGCTATTGCCTTGTCCGCATAGTGTGTGCGGACTGGCGCGGTGTCCACCTATTAGTGGAATGTCCTTGGCTTGGCTCCTGACGGGTTGGTTGAAGTCCGGCTAAGTCCTTGCGGACTCGGCGTACTGGGCTTTGCTAGCTGCGAGCTGGGGTGGTGACTCTATTCATTAGGGCGGTGACCACACTCCTCACCCCACCTATAAATAGACCCCCACAGTACGTCTACAGTAACTGAGGGAACAGTAAGTTGAGACTTAGTTAAGTGCTGCGGCCTACGGGTGTGTCCCAGGTCGTGTCCTACTCGAGTAGTTGGTCGAGTTGTGTCGGGGGAGAAACACGGCCTGGAGCCCAGGCGTGTTCGGGTTTGACACGGGCGTGTCAAATGGGACACGGGCGTATCGAATACCCGTGTTCTCCTCGGGTTGATGTTGGTCCTATGTCAATGGAGGAACACGCCCAGCTATACGGGCATGTACGGGATGACACGGGCGTGTCAATCCGGACACGGACGTGTCGAGAGCCCGTGTACTTTTCGGGATGCGATGGTTTCGGCGTCGAATGGGGCACACGGCCTTGGACACGGGCATGTCACAAGCCATGTTCGACCCAAGAATCTAATTTTAAGTGCGAATCGTGACCGTCTGTTTCCTTATTTTGGGATCCAACGGCTCAGGGCTGTCCTTGCTGGGTTATACCTGGGAATAAGGTTTGGATGCCTTCATTTCTTTCAAACCATCTCTTTCTAAAGTTCTAGAGAGAGGGGAGAGCAAGGAAGGAGATGGAAGAGAGATCAGGCCGCCGGTGGAGCTTCGGAGCCCCAAATCACAAGTCCAGTTCGGATCTACGGAGGCGAGGACATTGCGGTGCTTTTCATTTGCATAGATCTTCATGACGCCAAAGAGGAATGCTAGGGTAACGATTCTCATCTTGGACATGTGAAGTCCTCTTTTCCCTTGCATAGGAAGCCCGCTCTCGCAAGTATGTAGTGAGTATGAGGTGTTCCTTCGGGTAGACATGAATAGTCCCCGTTGTTTTGCATGTAGAGTCCGTAATCGAGAAACAGACATAGGCATGATGTGTGAAGCCTGCCCGGACAAGTTGGTCTGGATCGGTGATGTTGCATTGCATGAATGGCCAGAGAAGACTCCGCGCAGACGATTGTTTTTCGGGTTTTCTACGCGGTAGATTGGAACAGGGAGCCTTGTAGACTAACTCTAAGGTGCACCCGAAAAACTGGGCAGATGCGTGATTCTGCCAACTTGGGGGCCTGAGAGCCAACTTGTACATAACTGGGTTATGTAAAGTGTGTGATCGATTTGGGACTCGGGAAAGCTTGACCTGCGCATATGGCTTAAATTGATGTTGCGGTGTGAGCAACGGGTTAGGAGGAACCGTACCCGCTCTATGTCGTTCGGTACAAGCGACCTAAAGTACGTGGGACTTGTCGTTGGCATAGATGGAGGGTCTTAGGAGGTTTATGGCTTAAATTGACGTGACTTCTGCCGAAAAGACCGAAATGCTCACGAGAAATTGTCGTCCAAGAGGCGGTAGGGAGACCGCGGACTTTGACCGGGTTCACCGAGAATGTGCCCTGAGAGCACGGGGTGTGTGGCCGTGCGAGCCTACGCCTGTGATGTTGTGTAATTTCTCTATTATTATGGCAATGCTAATAAAGTGCAGGGAATGAGCATCGCCGCCCCGAGTTTGGGGGCGAGATCGTTATAATTTGGTCAGCTTAGCTGACCATTGCTTTTGTTTGTCACCGCTCGGTGGATTGTTGCTTGCAGGTGCTGCGGAGCTGAGTGGCAAATAGCGGGCAAGCGCCCTTATTGCTGAGCCGGCCCTCGAAGGTCTAATTTTGAGTGTTTTTTTTATTCTCATGTATAACCGACCTGCGTGGCAAAGTTTGGAAGACACTTATATTTGAGTAAACTGTTGTAAGGTCATAAAGCCATATACTTGTGTATTTGTACGTTCATTCCTGTTGGGTTTATGTAGTGGACATTCATGCTATTGACTTGGTTCTTAATTATTTTGTAACTTTTAAATTGTTTCCCCTAGAATGTATTCTGTGTAGGACATTGGTTATTGGTAGGATGGTTTCCATTGCGTAACCTTCTGGTCTGTCTGTGGTATATGGCGTCGGGCCCCGGCCGAACCTACTGCTATATGATATGCGACGGATATGGGGTGTTACACTTCATCAGAGAGGAAATTATCAAAAAACAAATTTGCACTTCATTTGTTCCTTCAGATAAGGAGTTGGCTGACGTCTTCACAAAATCAGTTTCTTGCTCCTTTCTGGATATTTGTGTCAAGCTGAGAATGATCGATATATGCTCAAGCTTGAGAGGGAGTGTTAAAGCCCAAGATCAAAAACTTACAAAGGGGCCAATTGTATTTATTCCTTTTTGTATTTAGTCTCACATCTGCAAATGCACGTACTTTCCTTAATTCTATATTAAGAGAAGAACTCACATGTAAATATTTAGAATTTTTTGGACTAATAATATTTAATATTTCAAATTATTACAGTAGACTTTACTATTAATTTCATAATTTATTGTAATTAAACGTTCGACAATCTCATGTATGATTGTTCATGCATAGTTCTTAAATCCTCACCACACTCCACTGTCATTACTTCACTAATATTTCCTAAGGGCACATAAACACCCTCTACATTTGTTGAAGACATCATTTGTCATAAAAACAAAGTAAAATAACCTAATTAACTCATTATATTAATAAATCAAATGTGTATTTGTTTTCGTATAGATATACTCTGTAAATATTGCTTTATTTGCTGATTGCTATACCATTAGGTCTGCCCAAAAAGACTGTCTAACCAGTACCGGACCGGTCTTTTAAAAGACCAGTCTTTCGTCTGGCCGGTCCCGAACCGGTTCCACTCAAACCAGTCCCGATCCGAGACTGGTTTTCCTGCTCAAGAGGAGGACCGGTGGTCCCGGACCGGTTTTTTTTTATTTAAATTTTTTTTATATCAAAAAAGTTTAAATTCTATATTTTATAGTTTTAAATTTTTAGTGTTAAAAAATTTAAACTTCTAATAATCTAATTATAATTTACAAAACACAAACACGAAATGAAATATAAAAATTCAAAATGAAATAAAATTTAATTTTTATTAAAAATTAAATAGCATTACAAATTTGCATTTTACATTTTAACAAAAATAAAATAACATTGAACGAAAATGAAAATTACATTTAAGTTAAAATAAAATATGAAAATTATATTTAAATATTCAAGATTGAAATAAAATGATAAATAAAATACATTTTGCCTAATTATTCTTCGGTCGCGCTTCCTAAACTTAAGCTATTCATCTCGTATTCCACTTCGGACTCACTATCTTCAATAAACGAGACGTGTTGCCTCCTCCTTATAACATCCAAATGATCATTGTAACAAATGCAAATCTCCAAAGATTCATCGTTCAAACGGCTTCTTCGTTTGTTCAGAATCCTGTCACTCAAAAAAAAACAGACTCCGAAGCTATCGTACTAGATTGGATTGTTAGTAAATCACGGGTCATTAAGGCCAAAATATGATAAACATTTGTTTTAGTTTTCCAGCATTTTAAAATATCAAAATTTTCTATTTCTCTTGCGGTCATATAATCTTGAAATTGTGTTTTTGTATATAAATTTAATTCATTTAAAGTACTCGAAGTCCGTTGTTTTTTCTAGAGCCTAATTCTAAAAGTTTGTTTTTAAAATAACTTTTGTTTCAGGTTGGGTGGATTTTTCACGAGATCGCGATCCATACATATTATCATAATAATTATAAAAATGAGTAAAATCAGAATTAAATTTTGAAACGCTTAAATTAACAAAATAACTATCTGTTTCGTTTAAATTTAAATTTCGATTAATTTCTTATATAAAATTTTCTACCACGTTCACACCCATTAAAGAGTTTAAAGCTACGGCGTATGAAAACATGGGTGACATTTCTTTGTAATATTTTAAAAAAATTTCCTCCATTACTAATATTAACGGGCATCACATTTCATTTGTTTTGTATGTTTTAAACGTTTCAGTAATTAATAAAATATTTTCAGTAACTAATGAGGAAGTAGAATAATAAACTCCGGATAGAATCGTTGTTGATCGATAAAAACATTCTAATAAATTTACGTAATCTTCGTGGACCGCCCAATCTGACGCGCCTAAATCATGTGCTTCTACACTATTATAAAATTCTATTAATAAGTTTTTTGTGTCAAAGCTCGCTTTAGTATTTTATAAGTTGAGTTCCAGTGTATAGGTATATCATAAGAAGAACCTAAAAATTTTTTACCTTGTGAAATAACAAATTTTTTAAAATCTTGTTTTCTTTTTTTTTGAACTGTAAATAACTCGTAACATAGTTCGTATTTTAATTACATACTCGTTCTTATAAATCAAACTGTCTAGTACAATTAAATTTAAAATGTGACAGACGCAACATGTATGAAAAAAATTTCATCTAACATTAGTTGTAAATCTGAAATCAAATATCTTATGGCGGTCGCATTATTTGAAGCGTTATCAAAAGAAATACTCATAATTTTTTCTTTTATTTTAAATTCTCTAATACACTTAATAATTACTGGGTAAATAGTTTTACCAGTATGCGGATATTCAAATCCTTCAAAACAAATTATTCTTTTACTTAGTTCACAACTATTGGGATCGATCCAGTGAGCGGTAATGCAAATATATGAGTGTCCCTCAGATATATCGTTTGTCCAGACGTCGCTCGTTAAGCTAACGCAACCGTCAAATGTTTCAAAATAATTTTTTAAATATTCTTTAGATTGCATATAAGCCGCTAAAGCATCGCGTCTAGTGGTAGAACGACTTACCTGCTGATATTTGGGTTGTAGTACCTCGTGTATGTATGATGTCATTTCTTCATCGTCGTAGTGGCATAATGGAAATCCCTTTTTAATGACGTTCTTCATTTGTCGCTCCCGCTGCTGAGCTTGATCGTATGTCCAAATGTGCCCGGACGTCGAAATTTGAGCTTGAGTAGACTCTGGGACTTGTTTTGAAATGCACGATTTCATATGTCGGACGAGCGTTGTATTGCTGCCAACGGTCATTAGTTTCCCGCAAAGTTTGCACTTCTCCTTCAATTAGCTGTCAATCCGCACTTTGTCGAATTTTTCCCAGACCGCCGCCTTGTGGTGGTGTTCTACTACCTCGTGCGTGAGGGACGCAGAGGAAGAAGCCGACATGGATGAGAAAGACGTCATTTGAGACTTGAGAATGAGTGAGAGTTGAGTGTTGAGAGAGAGAGAGGGAGAGTAAGTGAGAGAGAGAGATGAAAAAAGAATTTTAAAGAGGGGGGGGGGGGGGGGGGGTATTTATATGATTTGATTTTTTTAATTTTTTAAAATTTAAATTTTATATAAAATTTAAATTTTATAAAATTAATTATTTAAATTTAATAAAATAAATAAATAAAGCCACATTTGGCTGGCATGGCCGGCCGGCCATGCCAGCCACCAAATTAGTGGCCAACGGCTCTTTAAAGAGCCGTTAAAAACGGCTCTAAAAAGAGCTGTTAAAACGGCTCTTTTTAGAGCCGTTTTCGCTCTTTAATACAGGACCGGTCTTTTGACCGGTTCCAGTCCCAAACCAGGACCGGTCAAAGAACGGTAAAAGACCGGTCTTTTACCGGTCCCGGTCCGGGACCGGTTTTTGAAGTGAAAAGAGAGACTTCTTGGGACTCTTGGACCGGTCCCGACAGGGACCGGTCTTTAGCCGGTCCTAACCGGTCCGGTCCCAACCGGACGGTTAGGACCGATTTTTTTTGTACAACGATGTATACCATTACTGTTAATGTATTATTATTATTATATTATTATTATTATTATATTATTATTATTATATATATATATATATACTAGCATCTTCGAACGGGCTCCGCCCGTTCTCTATGCGTTGCTGCGGGCTTTGCCCGCAATTAAGCGGGCTTCGCCCGCATGACTCCCCCGGGGGGCGGCCGCCCTCCCCCGCATCTTCGATCGGGCTCCGCACGTTTTTGATGCGTCGCTGCTGGCATCGCCCACAATCAAGCGGGCTTCTCCCGCTTGACCCCCCGGCGGGCTTCGCTCGCCCCCTGGTGGGCTTCGCCCGCGGCCCAACTTTTAATAAAAAATTTCTATTAAATATTAATAGAAAATTTAATAGAAATTTAATAATTTTATAAATTATAAATAAATTTAATAAATTTATATAATTAAAAGAAGCTGAAAAAAAAACCAAAATCCCCTCACCCCGCTTCGGCCTGCTCACGCAGGCCGATCTTCTCGGCTGCTGCCGGCGGAGCCGCGGCCTGCCTGCCCGGCGACCACCGGCGAACCCGCCGGTGGGCGCCGGGTAGGCGGCCGGCGGCCGCGGCGGCGGGGGTGAGCCGTGAGGGGCGGGAGGGGGAAAGGGGCATCTGGTTTTTTTCGGTTGTGAACAGTGCCAAGTTAGTTGATTTGGATATTTGCAGATCTCCTTTGTTGAATCCAACGGCCCGTGTTTGATGGAGCTTGATCGGACGGTCCAGATGAGTTTTATGGTGTGATCCAAATATGCATATTGTATTATATAATAAAGATATATGCGTTGGCATGACACATTGCCCGTGTTAATTCTATTTAATAGGTTGTCGAGGTGAATGTTAAAGTTGAAGAACCTGGCCAAGACAATGTCCACAGCAATGCATTCTATGCACAAGAAACGGCTCTTAGTACAGAATTGCAAGCTATGCGTGATTGTAATCCTTTATCGGCACGGCACTGGATTGTAAGATAACATAAGCCTTTTAATTTTTTTTTGCTAGATTTATATTGGCTATTTTATTTTTTATTTAGTATCTGAAGTAAGTAAGCACCACTGATGAGTATGTTTAAATCCACGGGTTGATGGAACAATATTGGATGTTTACTAGCTTATCTTAACTCTTACTACTTTTCCTCTTCTTAGCCATCTTTACAATAAATTCCAACTATGCGGTACCATTATACCTTTTTTTTGTTTGTGAAGCAATTGTTTTTCAAATTATGAGGGGCTTAACATTTCATGAACTGCTGGAGCATACAAGTCGTATGCGCCAAGCTTGGAAAGAAATTGCCGATATAGTGAGCGAGACAATGCCTTAGTGAGGATATCTGAAAGTTGATCAACATCCGACCCATGTCGCATAATCAATCTTCAAAGTTGACTTTTTCTTGGAAAAATGACAGTCGACTTGATATGTTTCGTGCACTCATGAAACACATGAGTTTTAGGCTATATATGATAATAGCTTGGCTAACACAAACGTCCGGTGATGCCTTTATTATCTATCAGTGCACTTTC